>CAUYQV010053585.1:0-26352 GCA_963574575.1 Galagoides demidoff
AGAATATAAATGTTTTGATACAATGACTAAGCAAATGACATGAAATCTATGTTAACCAGCTTGATGAAAGTATTTCAAATTGTATATGAAAACAGTACAATGTACCCCATGTTTGCATTAATGTATACAGCTATCAATTAGTAAAAAAAAAGGTAGAAAATCCACTACCAAGTGGATGGGAGTCCCCTCCCCCACAAGAAGGGCTCACAGTTTACTCCATATGAACAAGCGAGCAGAGTTCAAACATCTTCCCACTCTATCCTACGGGAGAGACCCCGCCCTAAAAACTGGACCTCCTACCCCTACTGGGGTGCCACGGCACTCTCCTGTGAGGCATAAAACTGTAAAACTATATAAAACTGTACATATTCTCTACCTGCAACTCTGAACTCACAGGATTCCCCCCCACTCTCACCCCGATGTCTGGAGGTTTGTTACCCATGGAGTCCAGATTCTTGGGCATTTTCTTGAGAGGAGTAGAGGGGGAAAGGGCTGGTACTGGTCTGTGCTGACTCTGTGGCATGGGAGCAAGGAGAAGATGGTCAGCTGAGAGGGAATCATATAGGAGCTGTGGTATCCTGAGTTGCAGAGTGGCAGCTGCAGCAGCGGGAAAGGCTCACATCCCTGAGGCCATTCCAGAGACATGCCCTGTCTCTCTGGACAACCAGAGGTTCCGGGCATCTTCTCTGGTGGCAGCCACTGGCGAAGTGGATTTGGGAAGTTTTGTGAGTAAAAAGAAGCCCTAAGAGTGGTACCAACCTGAGCAGAGTGCGGGGACTAGAATATGAGCAGCTCACAGACTTACAGGGAGGGGCTGACCTAGTAGACTGCTTATCTGATCATAATAGTACCTAGTCCTCAGGGGAATATAGCTGAGACAAAGGCAGTGGGCAGACAGAGGCTGGAATTAACACCTGAGGGTAAACTCTAATTGCTTGCTGCCCAGGGCTGAGTTTTGTATCAGCTCTAGCAGCGTCTGACCTGCAGAGGAATTTAGCCAGGACAGAAACAAATTCTGTGAAGTGGCTCTGTCCTGTTCTGCAAGCAACATCAACAGGTACGGGGCTAGAACTGAGTGAACTGCCCCTACATACATTAAACACTGAAGGTCCCCCTGCCGGACTCAGATCTCCTGGTGACTCAGGCAATCATAAACCCACAGAGCAGTTGCTCACTGGAGTGAACTGGGTCACAGCCCTGTGGGATTACCAGTGACTGGGTGCAAGTTGGAGAAGGAGGCATCAGCCTTCCCAGACTAATTCATTTGCTGGGTAGGTCCTTCTGCCCTCACGGAGCACTGGAGTGAGTCATATCTGAGCTGCCAGCAGACACCCCTCCATCTAGTTGTCAGAGACTTCTTGAACTCTCCCACCTGAGACTGGTGCTGACTGGGACAACTGATTTGGATCCCTTGAACCAGGCAAATCACCCAAGGACTATCCAAAGTGGCACCCTGGGTGAATGGTTGAGGGAAGGTTTGATTTTTGCTGGTATTTCTCCACAGCAGAGACTTCAACCAAGAGTAACTGATTCACTAGGGTAGGACAGAGACCAGCTGAAAATAAGACAGAGCCACTTAGCCCACCACACCAAGCAGGTCCCCAGTCTCTCAAGCCATAACACCATACAGGTCCTTGACAAAGCTCAAGGGGAAAATCCAAATGGGGTAAAATAATCATGGGGCAGAATCAGCAGAAAAGCTCTGGTAATATGAATAATATGAATAACCAGAGTAGATCAACCCCCCCCCCCCCAGAAAGGATGTGGCAAAGGCAACTGAAAATCCCCTTCATAAACAGTTGGCTGAGATGTCAGAAATCAAATTCAGAATTTGGATTGCAAATAAGATTAATAGAATAGAGGCAAAGATAGAATTAGAAATTCAAGGAGCATTCCAAAAGTTCACTCAAGAATTCAACGAATTCAAAGACAAAACCACCAAAGATTTTGAAACATTGAGGCAAGAGATTGCAGCCCTCAAAGATCTGAAAAATATGGTAGAATACCTTGGTAGTAGAGTGCAGCAAGCAGAAGAAAGGATCTCAGACATCGAAGACAAACCTTTTGAACGTGCCCAAGCATCCAAAGAGGAACAGAAATGGAAAGCAAAGATGGATCATTCTCTCAGAGAGCTCTGGGATAATTTGAAGAAAGCTAATAGTCGCCTTATAGGAATCCCTGAAGGTGATGAAGGTGCTTCACAAAACACAGAGGCTCTTCTTTATGAAATTATGAAAGAAAACTTTCCAGATATGCCAAGAGATCCTGAAATTCAGATAGCAGACAGCTTCAGAACCCCAGCATGACTCAACCCAAATAAGACATCTCCCAGACACATCATAATTAACTTCACTAAAGTTAACATGAAAGAGAAAATACTAAAAGCAGCCAGACATAAGAAAACCATAACCTACAAGGGGAAGAATATTAGAATGACTGCAGATCTCCCTACCAAAACCTTTCAAGCTAGAAGAGGGTGGTCATCTACTTTTAATCTCCTAAAACAAAATAACTTTCAACCCAGGATCCTGTATCCAGCTAAACTGAGTTTCATTTATGATGGAGAAATTAAATACTTTAATGACATTCACATGTTGAAGAAATTTGCCATAACTAAACCAGCTCTCCAGGAAATTCTCAGAGCTATCCTTCATAATGACCAGTGTAATCCTCCACCACAAAAAGTAAACTCATCCAAAAACTTTTGATCAAATTCCAACTTCCACAGTGGCAAAAGGATGAAAAATGTCCACTGGACTTTCAAACAACTCGATACCCAAAATTCTACCAGGCTTATCAATAATTTCAATCAATGAGAATGGCTTAAGTTGTCCTCTAAAGAGGCACACATTGGCTGTTTGGATACAGAAACTCAGACCAGACATCTGCTGTATACAAGGATCTCATCTTACCTTAAAAGATAAATATTGACTCAGGGTGAAGAGATGGTCATCTATATTTCAGGCAAATGGAAAGCAGAAAAAAGGAGGCATTGCAATTTTATTCGCAGATACAATAGGGTTTAAACCAACAAAAGTAAGCAAAGACAAGGATGGCCACTTTATATTTTTTAAGGATAATACTTAATACGATGAGATCTCAATTATCAATATTTATGCAGCCAACCAAAATGCACCTCAGTTTATAAGAGGCATTCTAACAGGCATGAGCAACTTGATTTCTCCCAGCTCTATCATAGTCGGAGACTTTAACACTCCTTTAGCAGTGCTGGATAGATCATCCAATAAGAAGCTTAGCAAAGAAATTTTAGATTTAAATTTAACTATTCAACTTTTGGATTCAATAGACATCTACAGAACATTTCATCCTAACAAAACTGAATACACAGTCCATTGAACATATTCCAAAATCAATCACATCTTAGGTCACAAGTCTAACCTCAGCAAATTTAAAAGAATAGAAATTATTCCATGCATCTTCTCAGACCATCATGGAATAAAAGTTGAACTCAATAACAACAGGAATCTGCAGACTCATAAAAAAACATGGAAGCTAAATAACCTTATGCTGAATGATAGATGGGTCAGAGATGAGATCAAGAAGAAAATTACCATTTCTTTAGAACAAAATGACAATGAAGACACAAGCTATCAGACTTTCTGGGATACCACAAAGGCAGTCCTAAGAAGAAAATGTATAGCATTGCAAACTTTCCTCAAGAGAACAGAAAGAGAGGAAGTTAACAACTTAATGGGACATCTCAAGTAGCTGGAAAAGGAAGAACATTCCAATCCCAAATCCAGTAAAAGAAAAGAAATAACCAAAATCAGAGCAGAATTAAATGAAATTAAATATAAAAGGATTATACATCAGATCAATAAATCAAAAACTTGGTTTTTTGAAAGAGTCAATAAAATAGATAAATTTGGCCAACCTAACAAAGAAAAAAAGAGTAAAATCTCTAATCTTATCAACCAGAAACGGTAAAGATGAAATAACAACAGACCCCCTAGAAATTCAAAAAATCCTTAATGAATATTAGTTTTTCTATTTTTAGTAGAGATGGGGGTCTTGCTGTTGCTTAGCTGGTCTCAACTCCTGAGCACAAGGGATCCTCCCACCTCCACTTTCCAGAATGCTGAGATTACACGTGTGAGCCACCATGCCTGGTCTTTGCTCTCGCTCTCTCTCTTTTTTTTAAATCAATGCAATTTAAGTGTGCTGCAAAAGTTTAACTATAGTTTCAAGTGTACCCTGAGATAAAAAATGGTTGAAACTCACTGCTGTCGGCAGCCGTCCTCAACCTGTGGGCGGTGACCCTTTTGTAGCAATGAAAATACATCAGGGCATTAGGAAGGTTGAGAACCACTGCCTGGGGGATCTAATCATCAGGGCTCCTGACAGTTCTGTGAATTTCATCTCTTGGATATCCACCACATTCTTACCTGAATATTAGAGAAAATCTCCCTGTGCTTCTAGCAGGAGAAGGAAAAAATGAACTATTTTGAAATATGCCAAAGCATTCTCCTCTTCTTAACAAAGTCTGGCCTTAGCAGAAACTATTTAATTAGAGCCTAACTTACTGGGAGTACATCCAGCCTAAGTGACTCGAGAGAAGAGAAATATACAACTTTAGCTGGTCTGGTGAAAAGTCGATGAGGACTGCCAGTGAGCATACCAATCTCTATTTGAATAGAGATTCCCGGGGTGGTGGACATCCAAAAGGAGGTATCGAAAGGGTTGGGGTTGAGATACGGATTTTTTCTCCTCTTTCTTTTTTTAAATTAATATGAGGGTGAGATGTGGATTTAGAATAGATAGATAGATAGATAGATAGATAGATAGATAGATAGATAGAATTGAAGCTTTTGTTGTTCCTGGGATAATGTAGATGGAATCTGAAGTAGCAGAGGCTAAAAGGCCGAGAATGTCACATTAGAGAAGAAGCAGGGGGCAAGTGACGTCCCTCCATTGACTGACAGGGAAAGCTAAGAAAGAAAAGCCCCCGAAGAAAATTAAAAATGGTCATCTGGGGAGTTTTGAAAGACCTGTAATAGAACGATGTCAATTTGTTATGTTTTTTAACCTTTGTAACAATTACATTGTTCTTGATGACTAAGATCATTAGTCTAATAACTATAATTAGTTATAATTATGCAAAATGGGAATGTAATTTGATGTGTTCTCTATTTACTGCTCTCAGTAGATCTCATTAACAGTGTTTAGAAGGAAGTGTATATCTCCATCTTCAGACCATCTCTAAGGTCCTGCCAGGTGTAACCCTAAGATGCCATTAACTCACTGTATTTAGAATCACACTGACTCCTAGACAGGCAAGTGCCTCGCACAGGACTTTGCACAGAACAGGTGCTGAAAAATATCCAAGGGACTTTTTAAAGCCTGACACTCCTGGTATAGATAAGCAGATCAAAGCCCAGGAATGGTGATTCAAAAAGTTCCAAAGCGTATCCATTGTCAAACTGAGGACTCCAGAGAGATCCATTTATTTCCCTGATTAGGGGTCTCCGTGACTTTGTGTGGTAAAAAGGTCCTTGCAACAGACTTCAGAAACCCAGAAACCCTCCCTGTTTGTCTTGTATTTCTGGGTCTCCCCATCTTCAGCTGTGCAATCAACGAGGTGGGTAAAGGAGTCCTGGAGGTTCCTTCTTGCTTTGGGGATCTCTGGAATTGTGAGTGTTCCTAATAATAAGCACACGAACTGCCGTTTGTTAGCTACTCACTGTGTGTTCAGCATGATGGAGCCAAATATGTGAATTCTTTGATTCAGGCCTCACGGTAACCCTGTGAGGTAGGCACTCTCACCATCCTCCCATTGCTTACAAATGAAGAGGGTCCAGTCCAGACTCAAACTTGAATCAAAGTAATGTGCTTTATTATTGATTAGTATATTTACATGTTTATTTAAAAATATTTTACTGAAGTTAAATTCACATAATATACAACTAACCACTTTAAAGTGAGCAATTCAGTTGGGATTAGCATATTCGCAATGTGTGGAACCACTACCTCTTCTAGTTCCAAAACATTTCTGTTTCTCCAAAGTAAAACTTTGTCCCATTAAGCAGTCTCCCAACTACTCTTCCTCTTAACCCCAGGAAACAACAAGATATAGTGTGTCTCTAGGGATTTAATGATTCTGGAGAATTCCTCCAATATGTATGGTTTGAAAATAATTGATGATGAGGTGGGTGATGGCCTTAGCTTAGGAGTTCAAGCCCGAGCTTGAGCAAGAGCAAGACCCCGTCTCTATGAAAAATAGAAAAACTAGCTGGATGTGTTAGTGCGCAACTGTAGTCCCGGCTACATGGGAGGCTGAGGCAGGAGGATCACTCAAGCCTAGGAGTTTGAGGAACTCTACCCAGGGTGACAGAGATTGTGTCTATGAATGAATGAATGAATAACAAAAATTGAATGAATAATGCCAGGTTTGTAGAATTTCTTAAACGGCTAAATACTTTTGACTTGTTGTGCCTAGGGACAGAGGCTCTCTAATGTCTACTAAGCAAAGAAAAATTGTCTTCATGTGGCTTTATTCTGCTTTACTAAAAAGTTCTTCGAATTTTCATTTTATGTTTCCAGGCTCATCATTTATAGGGTTTTCTTCTTTGCCTTTTGAATCTGCTTTCTGCAAGAGGCTCTCAAATTTATTTTCTGCATTACTGATACAGTTTCTACGAAATAAACTCTGCTCTTCTCTGACTCCAATAAAAATGTTAATTTTGTTACCGCACTTTAAGTTTCTAACCATCTAATCTTATTGTCTTTTTATATTGGCACATTTACCCTATGTGGCTTTCTGCTGTGATTTCCTGAAAGCCATAGTACTTTGCATCTATCAGATGCTAAACAATTTCCTAAGATATTTTTCATTTTTTGTGTTTGCAAAAGGTTCTAGGAATTCAAAGAAAATGCATTCTTGCTACAATAATCTAAAGGCAGCCGATAAAAGGGTAGAATGTAGGGCTGCTTAGCAGTCACTTGCATCATTAGTATAATTACTATCCTTTTTGTTTGAGAAGTAACATTAACTTCTTTATATTCTTATGTAAATTATTCTTAGAAATATTGTTTTAACCCAAACTGATGTAAATATTTGCATGATAAAGTGAGCACATCTTAAAGACACTCTACCATCAGCGTGCAGCCTGCATTTAAAGTTCTATCAGCTCCTACAGTAGCTTTCAGTAATAGGTATTATAACACTGTTGCAACCTAATTGTTTTAACTTGTCATAAAGTTATTCTAACAACACAGAGGGTGCCAAAAAGTGTACACACATTTTAAGAAAGAAGAAAAAAACCTGTATTAAAATTGTAATACTCCAGTCCCTTTGATTTCTACAATGACAAGAGGTGCTCAAATGTGGCTTGTCCTCATCTTCTGTTAGTGGCATATATTGAGTGTGGCAACTTTAATACAGTTTTCCCTTTCTTAAAATGTGTATACAGTTTTTGGCACCCTCTATATTTATTTATTTTGTATAAACATAAGCCTGCCAGAAAAAAAAATGGTCTCAATTATCATAACAAAGATGAACTTGCATTGTATTTTAACCTATGAATTTAACCTATACATGAGTTCTCTTTTCATTTTTGTGTTTATCTCCAGTGCACACCTTATATGGATATTGAAATTCCTGGAACAATCCATCAATTAAATTAATAAGATTAGTTTTGTTTTCATGAATAAAAATTTATAACTTTTATAGCAGGAAATGCAGCTAATGTGAATGGAATGGAATTGTCTGGAGTACTGTAAAATATTACAAATAAAAATGAGGCTTCGACTGGGAGTGGGGGCTCACGCCTGTAATCCCAGCACTCTGGGAGGCAGGGTTGGGTGGATTTCTTGAGCTCAGGAGTTCAAAACCAACCTGAGCAAGACCAAGACCCTGTCTCTACCAAAAATAGAAAAGCTACCTGGACATTTTTGTGGCTACCTGTAGTCCCAGCTACTTGGGAGGCTGAGGCAGAAGGATAGCCTGAGCCCAAGAGTTTGAGGTTGCTGTGAACTATGATGATGCCACAGCATTCTACCACGGTGACAGAGTGAGACTATGTCTCAAAAATAAATAAATAAATAAATAAAAATGAGGCTTCATAAATGCTCAAATTATTTTCAGAACACTGAGAGCTGTTTGTTCGTAAAATGAATGGACTTGGTGAATCTTGCTATAAATGTAGCTCTTCTCACTGTAGTGTATTGTTTAACCTGCATAGGCAAAGTACAACTGAGAATTTACAATTGTGATGCATACGGTACCAAACACCAAGGAGATGATTCAGTTCAGTTAAAGGTCATCCAGATTCACTACTACCAGCAGCTCAAATTAATCAGATAGTTACATAGCCACTGGCTTTTGTTCAACTAGAGTCATGGGGGGGCAAAAAAATTCCAATACTTCTCTCATAATCTTGACTATTTTATATATGAGAACAGTTATGCAAGATTTCACTTTCACATACTCACAGGAGCTCCTGGAGAACAGAACTTAAAAAAGGGGGGGAGGGAGGGTGAATTGATGGTGAAATAGAGACTGCTCTGCCAGTGGCATTTAAAGTAACTGAAAACAGCACACAAGAACAGTAAACACACGCAAATCCACTGAAAGGCTGATCCCACCAGGCTTCCATATCTATAAATGATCAATTTTACACTTGAGTATCAATGGCCAGCAATTAAGTTAATCTAAAATTGATTTTGCTATTGCTTAGCAGTATTTTATGACTATGTTACCTAACATTTTACTTACATAGACATTAAGTAAATATCATTTTTGGTGATTTCAGGTCACTGACCATGTATTTTTATATATCTCAGTGTTGAAAAGAGAAAATTGATAAACTTCTGGAACATCCTGATGCCATGAGCTCAGACTTCCATGTGACCTGGCTCTGCCTTAGACCATGGTCAGGCAGAGAATTTGCTCAAGGAAAGACATTATATCTAAATCACATATTTAGTAAGGTCCATTGATAATATTAGTGGAGAAATATTTAAATAGAATAAAGATGTCTCAATCCTCTGTTGATTTAAAAACTTCCAATAAAAAAATTATTTTTTAAAGTTTTTTATTATTAAATCATAGCTGTGTACATTAATGCAATTATGGGATACAATGTGCTGGGTTTTTTTTTCATTTATTTTTAAATTAAATTATAACTTTGTACATTGATACATTTATGGGGTTCAGGGTACTGCTTCGATATACAGTGTGAAATGTTTACCTTGAACCAAGTAATACATCCATCACAATTTATACTCATTTCTTAATAGTTTTGAAATGTACCAAATTTAAAGCATGTTTACTCCTCAGAAATTCCAAGTCTTTAATAAAGAGAAGCTCAATTATAAGAAAAAAAATGAGAGTGATAGTCTAGAATCAGTTTAACAGGCTTCTTATAACCCACATTTTCCTTGGCAGGTACTATGCAGGAAATAATTACTGAGAAGAAAAGAGCACAAATAACAAAAGAAAAATGGCCTCATCTGAACCATCAAAGTGGGCCTCGTGCCTTTTATAAAGGGCAATCTGTTGTTTTTCTCTGTTCTTAATTTATAAGCAAAGAAAATGAATACAAAATGTGAGAAGCTGAATTCCTTTCAAACAACAGAACTTTAGGCAGGGATTTGTAGATATTACTTGTTTATCCCTCTAAAAATGGAAGGTCTAGGCTATTTTATGCAATGGGACACAGATAATTTTAAGAACAAAGATTGTGGTATAATGGTCACATTTCTTTCTGCAAAGAAAAACAATTTCACATGCTCTAGTTAAGTTCCAGGCCAGATCTAAAGACTTCTAACATTCTTACATAATTGCCAAAAAAAAGAATAAAATGGTTTTGTGAGTCTCAACTTCATGGAGTTTGTGTATTAAAAAGCCTGGACTGGTTAGGCCAATCCGGAAGTCCTAATTGAAAAATATTCGACAGATGTTTCTTACATTAGGGAATTTAGATGTACATGTCTAATACAGATCTGAAAAAGTATGCATTTGCTTAGTTTTCTTTCATTTATTTGTTTGTCAAGCATTGAGTATTTATTATATAAAGTCGATTCCCAGTAACAGTATTCTAAAATATGTAATTTGGCATATAGGAAATAAAATTTTCATTACAACTACTATAACTTAATTTTTGGTTATATTCTAGAAAACAATCTAAAAAAGTCAGAAATTATTCTTCAGAGATAACCTTGTGAGACACATTTTATTTTCAAAAATACTTTTAGTGGAGGAAAAGTTGGAAAGAAATTATTTTACCTTTTTCTATTCTTTTTTTGAATTCCTCTTTTGAAATATTCTTCTTTTGAGTAACTGAGTTTTCTTTTATGAATGCAGTAAGTTTTGTAACTTTTTAAGTTTTCACTGATAAAAGGTGTTAAAAACAAAACTATTGAGTGACACTAATTATATTAGTATGATTCATACTTCTGAATATTTTATGTGCTTATCATTGTTTTATTTTTATCTTCTTAAAAGGTATAATTTATATTATCTGATTCACTAATGTATCAATCCACTTTCATTACTGAAGGAGATATATTACCATATGTCATAATTACTAATGGCAAGAATAATAATTATATTTAATGTCCAAGATCAGTGTGTAGCCATGCTGTTAAAAAACTGATGAATTTATTTTTAAAAAGTGGATACATTAAGAAACACTTTATCTATCTTAAGTCAATGGATATTTAACAAGAGCAGATTCCTCTTTATTAGAGATTTACATATAAGAAATAAACAGTTTTTCTCTTTCATTTATTGAAGTCTTGAAGCAGAACAGTCTATTTTTTTGGAGGCTGTCAACAAGAAAAGATAAATTAGTGGGTAGATGATGACTTCCTAACCCACAATTATACACATAAATGAATGAGAATGAGATGAAGTATTACCAGTCTTAATGTACATTACAAAATTGAGAGAAACATTAGTACCATGACAATAAGTTAGTTGTTTGAGAATCAGTGGTGTTAGATTAACTAAATGTACCTTAGAATCGGTGACCATAGAATAAAATGCTAAAGCCACCCTTTACCCTGACAAGTGTGGCTCATTCTTGTCTGACCATGAAGCAATGGAAAGATGCTTTGGGTCTGACCAGCACCTGGGGTAAGAGACAACTAATGGTCCATAAAAAGGGATCAGTCTTCATGTGTACCTGACTTCACAGCTATTTCCAGAATGACACCCACCACATTGAACAAATTATAATAGTACAAAGCGCTCCAAAAAAAAATTTCCTATATACAGATCAGAAATGCTAAAACCAATCTGACATTAAGAAGGCCTCTGTGGTTGGCACCGTAGTTCACACCTATAATTCCAGCACTCTGGGAGGCTGCAGAGAGGGAACAGCCTGAGTAACAGCCTCATTTCTACTAAAAATAGAAAAACTAGCTGGACTTGGGGGCAGATGCCTGGAGTCTCAGCTACTCCGGATGCTGAGGCAGCAGGATCGCTTGAGTCTAGGACTTTGATGTCGCTGTGAGGTAGGCTGAGGCCACAGCACTCTGACCAGAGCAACTGAGTGAGACTCTTTCTGGAAAAAAAAAAAAAAAGAAGAAGACTAAGAAGAGAAAGAATAAAGCCTTTGAACCTCAGAAAAATATTGTAATCCTATAGTTTTCTAATTTTTTGGAGCCAATTTGGTAAAATTGACAATTATTTTCTTTATATTTCTTTATTCCATTCGAAGAACATTCCTCAGGAATAATAGAGCAAAAAAGGATGTTTTTTGAAAATGTTGCTCCTTTACAGAGGGCAAGGATCTTTTTACTTCAGAGACACTCTAATGATTACAGCTGATCAATTTTAAATAGTGACTAATAAATAAATGTACATAAACAGAAAAAAAAATGCACTTCCAAGCTGGTACAGCAGTCCATAGTATAGATGAGGATTTTTCTATTTCTTTCAAGCAATAATGCTCCATTCCCATATTTCTTTTCTTTATCATAATTTTTATCAAATCCTAGGTAAGAATCTAGGATTCTTCAATGAAAGTCCTATTAGTAGTCGTTCACATCAGAAGTGGACCACCACTGGCAAAGCCAACCTTGATAAACACAAACCTTCCACCAACAAATGCTTCTAGCCTTTCGATTTCCTGAAAGGATGCACTTTTCACCATCTTACAGTCCAAGGGATGGTTTCCTCCTCTGCTATTGTGTAGGCTTGTTGCAGAAATGCACCATCCTTGACGGCACTCTGTGGCCTCACCCCTCTTCTGTGTGGAGGTTCTAATTTACCTCAGTTTCACCAACAGGTCTCTGTGCTCTGACTAGAGGAACCTTGAATGAATCCCCAATCTGTGGAAACTCTCAGAATGGATTGTGTTATAGCTCCCAGAGGAAAATTATTTCCTTAGGAAATCATTCTTGCTTATCTTTGTGAGGTTTCATGAGATGGTTGGTATCTACCCCAAAATTCAATATTTATGAATATTTTCAGAATTGTTTTTCTGCATACTTTTCATCTTTGTGGAATTCCTCTTTGCAAATTGTATGTGCCTCTCAAGGGGTTAAAATATGCTCTTCTGGCACATTGACTATTTAAGCTTAAGACCCTTTAACTATGAGCCAGACACAGTGACTCATACCTGTAGTCCTAGCACTTTGGGAACTCAAAGCAGGAGGATAACCTTAGGCTAGGAGTTCGAGACCAACCTGACCAACATAGCAAGATGCCACCTCTCTAAAAGAATCTTTTAAAAAATTAGTTAGGCATGGTGGCCCATGTTTCTGGTCCCAGCTACTTGGGAGGTTGAAGCAGGAAGTTTGAGGTTGATCCCAGAAGTTTGAAGTTGCTGTGAGCTATGATGATGCCATAGCACTGTAGACTGGACAAGACAGCAAGACCCTTATCTCAAACACACACACACATACTTGAAAAACAGTAGGTGCAAAATCACTTTCTCCCTCAAGCTATTTCTTGAGAGCAGAGGATAAGGGCAGGTGTGGTGGTTCATACTTATAATCCTAGCACTTTGGGAGGCCAAGGTAGGGGAATTCCTTGAGCTCAGGAGTTTGAGACCAGCCTGAGCAAGACCCCATCTCTACTAAAAATAGAAAAAAAAATAGATAAAATTCCTATATGAAAGACATTCTTCCTGTGCTAGAAAGAAAGACAACCTCCTTATCCTCAAAGATGAGAAGTCAAGACCAAGAGGATTCCATGTGGCACTGTTAAAATAACGTTTACATTTTAAGCCTTTCCACATAACTAACTGTTTTTGCACAGCTTACTGTTCTTTGTCTAATTTAGTACACAAGCAGCTGATTCGGTGCTGGTTCTGTGGGTCTTCATTTCTTTCTGGAGTCTCGCATGCCATGTAAAACAGGTTAAATAAATTTATCTGCTTTTCTTCTCTTGATCTGTCTATGCTAATTTAATTCTCAGCCCCAGCTGGGACCCTAAGAGGATAGAGGTGGAATTTTTCCAACCATACACTTCATTTTCTCCAACTCTGCTTTATTTATCTTCAACTCAATGAGGTATCAGGGTTCTCTTTAAGTTTTCCTTCCCAGAAAACAATAAAAACTTTGCCACCACGCAGGAAGCTGGGCTGTGGAGGCGTCACCATCTTGCTGGGTTCCCGTCGGTGATCACAATAGTATAAGTCCTGCTGCTAAATGTCACTAAAGATGATTTCTTCTTTTATTTTCTAATTTTGTCATTATTTAAAATTGCTATGTATTTTATCCTTTATTGAACAAAGACAAATTCACAGTAACAAGTAATATATATGCATTTTTAGATTTTATCATTTCTCCATAGAAACAAAATAATCACACACAATTATACTTAGTTTCTCAAATAACATTGATTGTAATAAAATTATGTTGATAATGTTAATAATGTAATAAAACTAATGTTTTACCTAATTTAGAGTGAAAAATCAAAGTAATTAGTTACTGTTTTTTAAAAACACACACACATTCATTACATTTTGGATGGTAAAGATTCATCATCTCTACCACGCTGAGAGCTGATTTTAGACCTGGGTGATCTAAAGAAGAGAACCTAATTCCTATAGGAGCTGGAGTCAATTTAATATGCCGTAATTTTTGTGTGTTTGTTTTAGTCAATAGCCTCACTCTTGATTCCTAATATTAGCACCAGAAAGAATATTAGCAATCAATAAGTGAAAAACGTGTGATCCATTTGCATGACCTTTAAATACCAAGACTCATAGGCCAGGCGAGGTGGCTCACACCTATAATCCTACAACACTGGGAGGCCAAGGTAGGAGGATCGCTTGAGCTCAGGAGTTCAAGAAAAGCCTGAGCAAAAGGGAGACCCTGTTTCTACTAAAAATAGAAAAAACTATCTGGATATGGTGGCAGGAACCTGTAGTCCTAGCTACTTGGGAGGCTGAGGCAGGATGGTTTGCAACCAGGAGTTTGAGGTTGCTATGAACTATGACACCACAGCACTCTACCCAGGGTGATAGAGTGAGACAATGTCTCAGAAAAGAAAAAGAAAAGAAAAAAGTATAGACTGCATATTCTCTAGTACCTATTCATTAGGTTGTGATTAAATTTCTCTGAATTGCATATTGGTAAGACTCTTAATGACTTATTTTCTAAATTAATATATAAGATTGTTTTTGAGAAGATCAATAGACAACATAATAAGTTTAAAAATGTGTCAACATGATCAATTGCACAAAATATTTGATGCTTCATAAATGTCATTAAAGGTCATAAATGACTGTAGTCGTATTAACAGTGAGATCATGAGGCAGCGAACATTTTCTGGTGGATATTTCCTAGACCAGTTAATTAACTTAACTACAATATCATAGACTTCATCCATTAGTTACATTTGTACTATTGTAGGCATTTTGGGACAGTTTAGTTTCTGAACTTGGGTCTCACAGTACCTACTTACAACTCTTCCTACATGTGTACGGTTGTCCACTGCATGAATCAACATTGCCATTTTCAATTTCTGTTGGTAAGAAAAATGTCAGTTCATTTCCAAATCTATAAATTCCACTCTGAAAGGCACTACAAAATCTAATGTATTATTTTCCAAAACTCTCAGCGGTTTCCCAACAGAGACTTTCCATGTCTGCAGCCTTGGGGCTTCCTGTTTTCCAGGGATTATTAAGTGTGTGATACCTTTTGGTCTAGGAAAACTTTGAGCATTCTGAATGTCACATTTCTTACTAGTCAAATAAATAAATCAAATAAACAAAGTTTGTCCTAAAAATATAGCAATGTGACAAACAAACTTAAATGCTTATAGTTTTTCCGACATGAACTCTGCTCCCCATGGCTCAGTGTGATTGTAAACTCCTTTCAGAGAGAATGCATCCTTTCATTATATGTGTTTTATGATTGCCGATTGAGAATCTTATAATGTTTGAAAATTACACATATATGTTTTTAATTCTCTTTACATTGCTTTGACTACTCCTTTCTTTTCGGCCTTTGTTTTATACTTTGAACATATTTTTCTTGTAGCCCTCCAAAATTCTTTGTGTATCTTATGTATCATTTCATTGAAGTATTTTGTGTATTACCACCCCAGCATAGTCACCTTAGAAATGTTTGTTGAGTTCTTGACCCAGCGATGTACCATAGAAAAATGGATCATATACAGAGGGACAGACAGACAGACACAGAGAGAGAGATGTACATAAACTTTTATACAATATCTTTACATAGCTCTGGACTTTTCTTTCTCCTGAATTAGCTTTTCTCTCTAGGCAATCCCCTCCTGTTGTTTTGCCATAGTAACCACAGATGACTCCAGGTCACATTACTACTAGCTCAGCAATTCAAACAGACAGATTGTCATTTCCCCAAAGTTTCCCCAGACACCTTAGAACGCACTCTCAGTGGCCTTATTCGGTTTGCTCACCCATGTCTGTGGTGAATCAGGTGAGGTTGGGGGAAGGGAAATAGTCCAGCGGCCCCATCTTCATCACAAGGGCACCACCAGGGGTACCGGGAGGGTGACAGTGAGGTTGGCCCACCTGGGATGACAAACTGGGAAGAGTGGAGAGAACCATCATAATAAAATAGTTGACATTGTATACATGAGTTTCATTAAGAAAAATGAAAAGTAGCAAAAATGTCCTTTCCTTTGACATAAATGCATACAGTCTATACACAGAAAGAGGAAGCGCCAAGAAGGCAGAGTTGAGAGGCTTACACACCCAGAGGCAGAGGAGGATGAGAAGCCCCATTTGCAGATATTTAACATCACATGCAGGTGTGTGGAGAGTAGGTGGCGCCCAGATACAGGTCACTCCTTGAAAAGGTCTAACTTTATTTTTGCCTGGGTGCATAAAAACACAAAATAGATTTAAAAGTCTAATTACTGCCTACTTAGGATTAAAAGAAAAAGAAAACCTTTTATAGGATTCCTGGGCTACATACATGTATATTAATAAATGTTACAATCCCCATGATATTCTAAACTATACAAGTGTTTAGAATACAAGTGTTTAGAAGTGTTACAGATCAATTGAAAAATGCATATAACAAAAACAAACATACACATCCATAGAGGAATTTTAATTTAATTTAAGAAGAATGATATCTTTGCAACTTAAGAGGCTATTTTTAAGGAGCTATCAAACTAAAATAAGGAAATCAAAAATAATACAAGCCATAATTGATATATTTAAAACCAAGAATAGAAGTGACTGTTTTGAGACTGGAATTTTTTTTTCCTTTTAAGCCATGTAGTCTATGTTAGAATTCACAGAAGTAAGTTAATTTAGCAAACGTGTTCAGCTTATATAGCTGTCTGCTCACAGCCCTGAACGCTATTCTGTTTCCGTGGAAGCTCTTTCTGACCTGATGCCCACAATTGGCCTTGTCTCCAAAAATGGCTACTGTGGAACGACTTTGCATTTCTCTTCACTTGAAGTTATGCGGGAACCCTTGTTGGCTGTAAAAGGCATCATCTCCCCTTATAAATTACAAAAGCCTGACGTCCATTTCTGCACTGGATGCCTGTCCCCTGTAGCTCTCGTCCTTCATTCAAAATTATCCAAGATGTACTTTTCCTGTTTGAGTCTTGCCAGGTCTCTGTTACAACCTTAATAAAGCATCAAGAACTCTTTTAGTTCTATCTAAATTATCAGTTCTTCCCTTTCTACAGATTAGTCTATTCTATTCCATTCTATTTTTATTTAAGCCTGAACAGAACAGCGGTAGCAAAGTCAACAGATTATTTTAAAAAGATGCCTCAGTTGGGCTGTATTCTACTGTGATTTGTGCCTTTCATGTTAAATGTAAATAAGCAATAAGCCAAAGTCGAGAATTTTTTTGCTGTAAAACAAATGAACTTTACAAATGTTATTAAACCCAGGCTTTGTTCAAATTGCTAGAAGGAATTTAAATCAGGGATGAAGAATGTTTTATTGATCAGTGTCTCATTTCCTGCTAAGCAAATCACACATTTGTCTCTTGAAAACTCCACAACACTCCAATAAATATTCAAGACGCAGTGGTAGGTTATTTCATAAACAAGAAGATACAGATAGGGTTTGATGATGTGTTCTACTTGTCATTGGCAGGAAGTTGAAAGCACGCCTTGAAATGAATGGAAAGACCTTGCCCAAGGCAGCAGTACAAATGATTGCCTACACAGAGAAATGCTTTCTAATCAGTAGATTATCCAACAAGATAGGAAAATTCTTGCTTGTTCAGCGGTTTGACAAAGCATTCCTGTAGGTTATTCTGTTTGCAAATAGTCAAAATATCTTTCCAACCTTCTCCTGGCATTTGGCTCCTCACTTTTGACCCTTGTAAAACTATGGGAGTGACATCTTTCACTAAAATAAATTAAATTGCAACTCTCGTGTTTTTCTTCCCCATTCAGTGAAATGATCAGAGAGATGGTAGAGCTCTAATTTCAGGTCTTATATGCTATTTGAAAATATTAGATTCCTTGAACTCCATTATACGGCATGGCGGCAATAGGAATAGCCAAATAGTACACTTTCCAAATTACTGAGAATAAATCTCACACATTCTTACCTTAAAAAAATGTTGAGTATGTGAAGCGATGGATGCGTGAACTAGCTAGATTTAAGTACTCCACCTTGTATTCATGAGTTATATCGCTTTGAACCCCTAGAGTTTATACAATTACAAATTGTTTATTTACAATAAAAATTTAAGAGGTAAAATATTACAGTTAAAGACATCACTCCCCTTACAACTCTTAGTGAAAAGATTTGGATAGAATGCAGACAGAAAAAAAAATTTTTTTTTACAGTTAAAACACCCATATACACAAGAAATAAAATCTCTGAAAGACTGTCATGAATTGATATTAATATTGTCCTGTTGAGCTTATGTGTGTTAGTGTCCTTTAACTAGGAAAGTACTTCAAAAATATTTGTATGTGGTGATACAAACACGTATGATTTCTACCTTGGACAAAGATTGTTTATTGTCTGAAAGAAAGAAAAGAAAATTGTGAAACTAATTCCAATAATCAAATACTTTGCTGGAACCAATAATTATCAAATGTTTCTTCTAGTAAATTTTTGAGAGGAATCATTACATCTTTCGGTCAACTGTGAAATTGACTCACGATCTTTCAATCACACCACTGGATTTTTAGATAGCCTTCTCAGTTTTACAAATAACAAAACCTAGGTGATATATTAACATCTGAGGTGGCCAATTTAGATTGGTTTTGAAGAGTGGCAGAAATGTGTCCCCCAAATGCACTGCTTTGACATGAGATTACTTTTAGCTGAAGACACATAAAAAACAGCAGATGCAAGAAGGGCATCCTAATCTCTTTTTCTCTTGAAAACAAGAGATAGTAACTCCCAGGTGAAAGATTCTATCCTTATACCAGTAGAGAAGACACATTCTTCCATAGGTGCATAGCTGAGAAAATTCTGTACAAACAGACTTGGTTAAAATAATCCTTCTGGCCCTTTAGACCTGGTATAACTTAGACACTTTCCCACAGTTGCCTGTGTTTGGTCAACTTAATGTAAAGGTCTTCATTTATGTACAAGGGCTCCCATGTCTTATAAAATTTATATTAAATTTATGTGCTTTTCTTCTGTTAATTTATCCTGAGCTGACTTAAATCTCAGTCCCTGCTAGAGACCTAAGAGGATAAAGGTAGAGTCTTCCCTCCCTTGCTGCAGAGAAAAAAGGAAATAAAGTGATTTTTCATGTATCCCTTGCATATTTTCTTTAGTTCTAACAAAACCTTAAATTTTTCCAGTATGGCTGTTAGCCCTAAGGTTAAGAAAAATAAAATGAAATAAAGGAGATAAATCCCAGTGACACCAACTCAGACAAGTATTTGAGTAAGAAAACATAAGAAATAAACCAGAAATAACATTAAATAAAAAGAAATGTTTTTCCTGAAAGAGGAAACAGTTGACAAGTTTAAAAAAAAAAATCAACATGGGCTCAGCGCCTGTAGCTCAGCAGCTAGGGCACCAGCCACATACATGAGAGCTGGTGGGTTTGAACCCTGCCCAGGCCTGCTAAACAAAAATGACAACTACAACCAAAAATTAGCCGGGCATTGTGGTGGGCACCTGTAGTCCCAGCTACTTGGAAGGCTGAGGCAAGAGAATTTGCTTAGCCCATCAGTTTCAGGTTGCTCTGAGCTGTGATGCCATGGTGTTCTACCCAAGGCCACACTCTACAAAGCTAAGTGCTGTTTGCATCCCACTTACTGTCTAATCTCACCTCTGGCCTCTCTCTGGGATTTCCATAAACTGGATCCTCCAGCCCCAAAGCTGTTCTGCACCTGCCTCAGCTCTGATACTTTCCATTCCCTCCTCCAGCCAGCCTCCCTCCTTAGCTATTCATGATGAATCTTTCTAACTCTTTGGATTTTGAATCAAAAGGCACTTTTAAAACCATGATATCTCTGATCAGCCCTTATCTCCAGAATAATATGAGCACATTAGTACTCACCACCAGTTCTCTAGAGACCCCCCCAAAGTCCTAAAAGATCAAGTGCAAATCTAACACCATCGCCTGTGGTGCCCTGAACAGAAGACCATCAGCTGTCGTTCACCTGTGAATCTGTGTTCCACGTACACAACCAAACATGTGGGGAAATGTGAAAACTCACATCTGGACCAAAGTTGGCTCCAGGCATCTTAGCCAATCTTTGTCACAGGTCTTTTTCTCAGGGAAATTTAAAACTTTTCACCAAAGCTGTGTGTGTAGAATTGGGTTCTCACTCTTGCTTAGGCTGGTCTCCACTCCTGAGTTTTTTAAATCAATTCATAGATTGATGGGCACTTAGGTTGTTTCCATATCTTGTGATGGTAAAAAAACCTCAATTCAATTCAAGTTGGGGGGAGGGCAGGGAGGAGAATTGGGGGAAGGAAGGCAGGGGAGGAGCGAGGAGGAGAGGGGGAGGGAGGGGGGTGGTGAGTTCCCACCTAATGGGCATGATATAAGGGCACACGGCACACCTCCTGGGTGCAGGACACAGCTACAACAGGGACTCTACCTAACAAATGCAAATGCTTTAACCTCATCATGTGCACCCTCATATTAATCTGAAATTAAAAAAGAAAAAGAAGAATGGAATAAAAGAGACAGAGAGTCTATTGTATTTACCTCAGGGCGGAGGTTGTGATGGTAGCAGAAGGCTGTGGGTGAGGATGGATTTAAGAAATAAGTTTAAGAGTTAATACTGGCAAAATACTTTAGTTGTCTGCAACTACTGATATCCTCTGATTGGGTCTGAACTACTTGATAGTTCTAATCACTTTTGGTCTTAATGACTCACTTTTATCTGCTAGTATTAAAACATTGTAAAATAGAGGCTTCCTCCTTAAGAATTAATGCACTTTCCTTCGTTTTGGGTTAAATGGGCATCTCCTTTCCTTCTGAAGACCGAGACACTGCTTTCAATCGTCAGACATGAGTTCATTCGGCCACATTTCACTTCTTGCCTCAAGTAGATGTTTTAAACTTACTCTCAGTTCTCCAATTGCCTCTCTTTTATGCCACAGCTATTTGAACTCGAAACCTGCAGGCTGTTTATTTAAAATCATTTTCCACTTTTTATTTCCCTGCATTATCTCCAGCTCTTATTCTTCAATGTGTCTGTACTTCCCTTTTCCTTCCCTCTAATCCAGTGTTTTTCAACTTTTTTTTTTATCTCACAGCACACTTGGACCTGTAGTTAAACTTCTGTGGCACATTTAAATTATGTTGATCTAAAAAAAAAAAAGTAAAAAATAGAATGCATTTACTGTGCTTTGAACTTCTTTCAAAAATAATATAATGAATTATCTTTAAAATTTTTCACGGCACACCTCAGATCCTCTCACAGCACACCGGTTGAAAATCACTCCTCTAACCTGTTAACATACATTAAGGCTTATTGAATGCAATAAAGTTAGAATACACAGGGAAGATCAGTAAGGATGAACAGAAGAGGTGAAAACAGAGAAAGGAAACCAAAGGTATGTCTCCGACTTGCAGAGATCCTCGTGCTTCTCTAAAAGAATGTCCAGCCTCTGAGGTTCTAATGCAATCCCCTCAGCCTCTAATGCAATTTCCTCATCTGGAAAATAAAGGCACTAATAATATCAAATTCATGAGATTTCTGCAAGAATGCTAAGAACTTGCCATACACCCAAAAAAACGAGAGGTAAAGAAAATGATATTTCAGAATATTTTTATGAAGTTTTTCCTATACAAAGATAATAGAGTATAAAAATAAAAATCAAAGGCAACATTTCTAACCATGATCAACATAAAAGATTAATGTTTGATAATAGATAAAGGACCAATACAAATTGACAAGAGGAAAACATTGCCGATGTGAACAGATAAACGGAAAGAGGTTACAGCAGATAATTTTCTGTAAACCACAATCTAATGATCAGTATAAATACTGAAAAATGTTCAACCTAACCAAAGTAATTAAATAAATCCAAATTAAGAGAAAATCTAATTTGTTAAGCTAATGAAGGCAGATTAGAAAGTTGATTTAAAAACTCACAGACATATTGAAAAAAAACATTTATTATTGTCGTTCATCTGATGAAATGGACCTTCCCAGACAAACATTTGTGATAGATTGTAACAACCCTAATTCTCAAAATGAATTTGACAACCTTTATAAAAAACCACAAATATTTATATCCTTCAGCATAATAAGTGGTCTTCTGGGAATCTTAATGAAATAACCAAACTGTAGCAGAACTTTTTTGTAAATACATTCATTGATCATAGTTTTTGGAATAATATAATTATAATGAGAGTTGATATATATTAAGTGTTTAATATGGGCAAGGTCCTAGTATAAATTCCTGTGTATTTGTGTTAAAGAGAGTTATTGCTTATTACAGATTCCATGTGCTCCCCTGCAGTATCCAGTCTTAAAACCATTTCAGTTGGGACCGTGTGACTGTTTTGGTTAATAGAATGTGGAAAGGTCTCAGGAGGGTTGCTTTAGGGCTTTTATTTTTTGTTATTGTTATGGTTGATCTGAATCCCTCTATTCTTTCTTTTTATTTCAGATGAATTTGAGGGTACAAATGATTTGGTTACAATGTTTCCATTTGTTAGGACTTTAGTCCCTGTTGTAGTTGTGTCCAGCACCCAGGTGGTGGGCATGTGCCCTTACATTGCGCCCATCATGTGGGAGCTCACCAATCCTCCTCCCTCCTCATCCCCTCCTTCCTTCTGCCCTCCCAACTTGAATTGAATTGAGTTTCTCTCCTATGTGGGTATTAGATCGTCTACTGCCTTCATGTTAGTATTGAGTACATTAGATACTTGGTTTTCCATTCTTGGGATACTTTACTAAGAACAAGTGTGTCTGGTCCATGCCTCTCTTCCCCTGCTGAGAGGATCTTGAAAACCACATAAATATGTGACTTGTGATGCAAGCATTGCAAAATGATGGGAGCCTGGTTTCACGTGATAATAGATAGAGGACATTCCCAGGGACACATGCCACATTGATGTGAGTTAGAATTTTTATTTTCTGCCAAGCTGCTGTGATTTGGGTTTGTTTGCTATTCTAATATAGTCGTGCCAGAACATATGTTGATATCTTCATGTTATATTTGAGAAAATAAAGGTAAAGTGTGGGTAATAAAAAATGGTTAATTCACCCATGTATGGAGGAAATTATATTTAGGAAATTAGCTTCAAAGAGAGCTTTCTTAATATTATAACAAAGATTACAGAAAACCATGCTAGGCCTGGCATGGTGGCTCACACCTGTAATCCCAGCACCCTGGGAGGTCAAGGAATGTGGATCCTTTGAGTTCAAGAGTTGGAGACCAGCCTGAGCAAGAGTGAGACTCCTTCTCCACTAAAAATAGAAAAGCTAGCCAGGGTGGTGGCAAGTGGCTATAGTCCATGAGATGCTGTCTCAAAAAAAAGAAAGAAAGAAAGAAAGAAAACTATGCTAATTCAATAGATAAAGCAATCAATTTTTAATCAATGTCTGATCCATATGCTGGAATAATGTCTCCAATTTGCTTTTGATAAATTTTGAAAAAAAATACTAAAATAATTTAATTGAAAAGATGTGCACACTATATAAAAACTGCACTTGCTGAAAGGTCATTTGCAGATCTTGAAAAAAGTAGACTAATAAAAATCTTTTGGCATAGGTAGAATAAACAACTTCCTCAGCTGTAAATCTCATCACAAAAAGTTTCTTTATGTACAGGAAAAGCTTAAATTTTCATATTGCATAGACATTGGTTAGAAATTTGTAACATATTTGTAAATAGTGGAAGTGGCTTAGAATATGGCCTAATAATTGCAGTGTAGAAGGGAGGAAATTAGCACAATACCCGTCTTTCTGAATTTCCAGGTATACACAGTGGGCTTTTCCCATCCATAGGTCTACATCAGAGGATTCAACTCACAGCAGGTTGAAGAACAATCAAAATAACAATACAACAACAAAAATTCTTGGCTGATTTAAGTCTAGTTCTGCCTAGTGATATTAGAAAACTTCTTAATTCTTCCTACTGCATGGTATGGACCTAGCAATCTACTGCATTTTTAATAACAGAGCAGGGCAGCCTTCTCTGGCTCATTCCTTTATGCATAAAAGAAGGTAATCGTTACATGCTATTAATTTAAGTATTTATCACTGGAGTGAATGTAATTTCCCTACAGCATTACTTATTTACCCTTAACATTGTTACATATATTTATGATCTTTTTTCCAGTAGAACTTCTTTCCCAATAGAACTTGTTGATAATAAAACCCACTCATAAAATCACATAAGATCCAAAAAGGCACATTAGATGCTAGATTTTTGACATAAATCATAAGGCTTGATGATACCTTTCTAAGTTTAATATATTATAAGCTTTAAATTATCAAAGTTTTTTAGATGATTTTTTTTGAACTTCCACATTATGGAGATGGATTTCTGTTCTTACAATTTCAAAATAAACTTACAAGTATGGTGGGGTGTCTCAAGTCATAATCCTAGCACTCTGGGAGGCTGAGGCAGGAGGATCACTTGAGTCCAGGAGTTTGAGGTTGCAGTGACCTACGATGACAGCACAGTGCTCTACCAGAGTAACTGAGTGAGACCTTGACTCAAAAAAATACAAATAAAATATAAAATAAAGTAAGCTTGCATCATTGCAGTAGGTTAATACCTAGAACAGTTACTTAGGGTAGCCATAAATTTCATGTCCAATTTAAAATAGTAAGTTATTTTAAATTACACATGATATATTAACAGTAGCATAGATTCATACATACTTAAAGTTTGAAGAGAATAAAAAATATAATCCAGTCATTTTATGTGCAGTTGAATTAATCCAGGAAGGAAAATTGATAAAATTATCACAGAAAATTAGCAAGAATTTTTCCCATACATGACCGTTCTTAGTCCTTGTATTGGTGATGTCTCTTTAGGAAGTGAATATTGTGGGAGCCAACATTAAAGATGTGATTTATTATGGGCATTATAAAGCCTGTGGCAGGCTTTAGCCAAGATCAACCTTCCCTGAAAGTTAGAATACCTGAAATTCTGAAGTTCATAAATTGCAGGATTTATTTACTTCTAATAATATGCCACTTTTTAGTTCAAAGGAAAAAAATACATATACATTTAAGAGCCTGGAAATAAAGTTCAATAGAGTACTTAACTTTATATAGCTCTTTAAAATGCAGGATTTTTATGACTTAAGTGCACGCTAGTAAAAAAAAAATCATAAATTAATTTCTCTTTACCATGGTCTTGGAGTTTTAAATGAAAGTTGAAAGTAGTCATAAAATGTCCTATTGGTTTCCTACTTTCCAATGTGCTAAAGGAAAAAAAAGTATTGGTGATAATGTATGAGTCTAACTGTGGACTTCACTTGGCTGACTGGGGAGGAAAGAGAATATATGGACCTGTAGATGATCTCTAAGACAAGCAGTAAATCTGTGAAAGAAGTATAATCCAGAGAATCAGTCACTTTTCTTATTTTTATTATAAGTATTAATTTGATTAATGTTTTCACTGAACTGACAGCTTGTCTATGTTTGTACCGATTGAAATATTAGATTATGGAAGATGGTACCTGCAGGTTTTGGTGAGGAGTCAGCTGATTGCAAGTGGTCTTATAAGAATATGTGAAAAAACACAGCTTTTCCTGCATGGCACTAGTCTTGACAAATTGGAATGATTTTATTCCTATGGATCAAATGTTTGCTTTCATTGGACTAATGCATTATTTTGGCATTAATTCTAGTCACAGAGTAGATCCCCTATAAAATTTGAAAAGTATAATCTCTTTCTTCTGTCTCGCTGTCAGTTCCTATAGCCTAATTCTTTTTCCTCAAAAAATACAAGCTTGAAATGGTTTAGAGAAAATGATTGATCCCATACAGATTTGGAGTCACAAATGTCCTAAAGTGTTGCATATTATTTGCAACCTCAAAATTTAGTTCTAGAAAATTAGAACAAGAATATAGCCATGGAGGTGGCGAAAGTTTTATTTTAAAGTCATTTTTATTTTACTGTCAATAAGAAAAAATGAAGTATTTAAACAAATTGTAGCATATTCATTGAACAGAATTCCATACTTTAAAGCCATTTAATCACCCTGATACCCAAACCAGGAAAGGATACAACAAAGAAAGAATATTATAGACCCATATCATTAATGAATACAGATGCAAAAATATTCAATAAGATTTTAGCAAACAGAATTCAACAACACATCAAAAAAATTATGCACCACGATCAAGTTGGTTTTATTCCAGGATTTCAGAGATGGTTCACCATACACATCTATAAATATAATACATCACATCAATAAAATAAGACACAAAAACCATATTATTCTCTCAACCAATGCAGAAAAAGCCTTTGATAATATCCAGCATCCTTTCATGATCAGAACACTTAAGAA
>CAUYQV010053589.1:0-16807 GCA_963574575.1 Galagoides demidoff
GGGGTACGTTGTACTGTTTTCATATACAATTTGAAATACTTTCATCGAGCTGGTTAACATAGATTTCATGTCATTTGCTTAATCATTGTATCAAAACATTTATATTCTAGTTCTAGAAAAGTTCACTTGTACCCTTGTTAGACAGATATATAGGTGATCTTTCCGGTCACCCTCCCACCACCCAACCACCCTTCTTCCCTCCCTTTCCCCACCCCCTCCCCATATTGTTAATATCAATCTTATATTATTTTCCTTTTGAAAGTATCCCCAGACGTACACTCTTTACAGGTCTACAGGTGTGGCCCACAGGAATGGGCGAGGACTTCTGAAATGAAGCTTTATTTTCTCCTTTATAGCTTTGCTCTTAGTGTCATCACAAAGTGCTGGGGTTAAAGTGTCTTTTCTTCTTACTTTTTATCATTAAACACAAGACCCATGGATGTCTTTCTAGAGAGGAGAGGAGGAAAGATCTTAACTTCCAAGCAGCAGAAGAAATTAATGGAAAAAGCAGATGGATGTCAAGGGAAAGATTAGCTCTGCTGGAAATAAAACAGAATGAAGCAGAAACATTTAGAACACGGGCACAGATGAAAGGCAGCCCAGGCCCGAGTGAGAACTTTCATCTGGTCTCTCACAAAGGGATCAAACTATGAAGAGTGGAGAACAAGGGCATTCTTAATGAATTCCTCACTTTTTGTTCATTAAAAATTTAAAGTTGATAAATACCAGCTAGTTAAAGTAGTAAGTGAAATTCATTACATGTAATACGCTGAGACTTGCGTACTTGATGCATATTGAATCTGGCTGCTGCTGATTTTCTATAAATACAAAAACTTAGTGATCATCTCTGAGTTCCTTAAACTTCAAAAATCAATGAATAATGAATTGAAAATGCATTTGTTCATTAACTTTGAAAATGAAAACTCTTTCTCTTTTATGGCTCTGATTAATTTGGCTTGGAAACAAGTTAGCAGTTCTGGGAACATCCCCCAAGGCTATATCTGGCCCAGGAGCCGCCTCTGCTCCTTTAGGACCTGACTTGGCACAGGTGGGCTCCCATGGCTTCATCACGTGGCTTTGCTGCACTGGGCAGTCAAGGGTCATCTCACAGCATCCACAGAACATGCAGGTCCAGCGGTGTTTTGGTGGTCACTGGTCACTTCTCCAGAAGCCATTTGCTGTCTTTAAGTAGTAGTAGAAATCCCCCCCACCATGGACAGGGAGCAAAAGCAGGTGCCACATGGGCCCAAAAGATCCCGTTCAGTCTGGGCCACTTCTGTGGGCTCCCTTTGTATGTATCACTGAGTTGGGTGCTGCCATGACTTTGACCTGGTTTAGTTTCATTAAAATCCCTTTCAGTCATGCATATATTTATTGATCCATTTGTCCATCCATTCACCCAGCCACTCAATGAAAACAAATGTTTGTGGAGCTCTAGCCGTGTGCAGACACTCTTCTGAGTATGAGGCAGACGAAGTCTTTGCCCACCCCCACCCCCCAACTTACATTCTAGTAGGGATAAGTGACACAGAAAAAGAGCCAGTTTCATATGGAGCAAAGTGCACAGAAGAACACAAATAGGCAACTGGGATGGAGGGCTGACTCCAGCATACAAACTTCAGGGCTTGTGTGCGAGAGCCAACCAGAAATCAGGCCAGGCCCTTTCCCTTCAGCCAGCCTGAAGGGAGGTAGGAAAAGAGAGGGGAGGGGAAAGGAGGAGAGGGAGGTGGAGTGAGGAGAGTCATGGGGGAAGGGTGAAAAGAAAGAAGGGCAACCAGGGCAGAGAACAGAGCCTGAATGAAATGTCATGTGTGATTAAGGATTTAACACATTCCCCTTTATTATTACAAATTAGAGAAGAGAAAATTGAAGCTCAGAAAGAGAAAGTGGTGGTTACTCAAGACCAGTCAAGTAGGAAGGAATCAAAGGGGAAACAGCTCTCAGAGGGCGGGAGAGAGGTGAGGGGGAGGGAGTGGGAGAAGGAGGGGAGAGCAGAGAAGTGGAGGGGGGGACAAGGTGTTGACCAGGAGGGGGAGGAGGAGGGAAGGAGGGGGGAGAGGAGGGGAGAAAAGGAGGTGAAGGGGAGGAGGGAGGGAGAAGGACAGAGAGAGAGGAGAGAGAGAGAATGAGCAGAGACAGAGAGAGGGAGGGAGGGGGAAGAAAGGGAGGCAGAGATAGTGGAGGGAGGATGGAGAGAGAGAGCTGGGGAGATCTTGGGTGCTCGGAAGAGGGAGTGGGAGGGGAGAGATGGCAGGGAAGGGACGACAAGGACAAACCCCAGAGAGAAGAGTTGTTTGGCTGGGAGATGAGTGTAAGGGAGAAGCAAGTGAATGGCAATAGAAGGGAAAGACAGAGTTGATGAAAGTGACTGAAGAGGAGAAGGAACAGAGGGAACAGAGGAGGCTCTGGGCACTAAGCCTGAAGTGGAGAGTGACTTAGGGAGAGCGCTATGAAGGGGAACCTGGCAACACACAGCCAGAGGTGCGCTCAGGGGCATGTGGACAGCCACCCTGAGAGGGTCCCGGGGAAGGCAGGGATGCTGGGACCCTTACCAGATCCATTTCTGTGCTGTCCCAGCAGCCCCCATCTTCCTTTACCCCTGCCCTCTCCTTCCCCCCAGGTTGCTCCTGAAGCCCCATCTGTTCCTCTCCTTTGACTCCAAGCATGGCTCTTTGGGCCTGTGGGCGAGGCTGTTTCTCCAGGCACCCCGGCCCCGCTGACCTCCCCAGGCTGCTGTGAGGTGGGGCCAGGCACTGGCCATATGGGAAAGCATCCAGGAACTTAGGACACCAGCCCAGCTGAGGCTTCCTAATGACACAGTTAACCCTTCCAGCTACAGTGAGTGTTCTCTGTCCACACTGGCCAGCCGAAAGCCCACCCAGCCTTTTTCCCGTTATTGTTTTTTTCCACCCACTGGGATTTCATTTGCTTTGCCATCTGTCTGTTCACTTCTGTGTTCCTACCACCAAGAACACCTCTAGGAATGCGGAATCAACAACTGGAAATTCCTTCTACCTTAAGTGTCTTCATCTGTAAAGACAGGGTTTATTAAGTGTCTCTGGGTGACATCAGCTGGACTGTTTCTCCCCAGAGCATCCCATCCCACTGGTGATTGGCTGGACTCTAAAATGAGCCCGGAGGATCCTTGCCCTGTATGATGCCCTCCCCTGAGTGGGAAGAGAAACTATAACTCTATTCCAACAAGTAGAATATGGCAGAGGTGATGGGACACCACGCTGGGGACTATGTTTCATCACCTGCAAAGGTAAATGGGTTCCACAGAAATATCGAAGGCCCATGTGTAGTTGAGATTAAGCGAATCACAGTGAATCTTGTCCTGGGTACATGGGACCTCATTAACCAAGCCCTTTAAAGAGTGTCTCAGAGTCAGAGACTTGCTCTTCTGCCAGCCTTGAAGAAGCAAGCATCCTGACTTCCATCTGTAGCTGTAAGGAGATAAATTCCCAACAATCTGAGAGGGTTTGGAAGTGGATCCTTCCAGATGAAAGGTAGCTCAGGCCTGTCTTATGGACTCAGAACTTACACCCATTTTCTTGATCTATAGACAATAAGTGGGTGTTAATTCAAACTTCTACATTTGCAGTGATTGCAAAGCAATAGACTGTCCCATCCCAGCCCTTCCATGGAGGTTCAGACAGGGACAAATCCTTTTCCCAGGGCAGGGTGGGGGAAGGGAGCCATGCTCCCGAGATATTTCAAGGGAGGCTGAGTCCGGCTGACAGCAGGTGTATTTTACACCTAACCCACTCCAGAGACACACATTTATGATCAGCAAATGTTAGAGTCAGATTTAAAAACACAGTTGGCTATTTAGCAGTAGCTGATAGACCTCGGATAAGACATTTAATTTTTCTGATATTTAGTTTTCTCATAGGTTTTGAATATTAAAAAAAAAAAAGAAACACAAAAAACTGTAATGTTTTCCAAGGCTGTCATAACACAACTACCTCCAATGCAGTGGCTTAGGACAGCACACCTTTAGTGTCCTACATTTCTGAAAGTTAGAAGTTATGCACAGGTCTCACTGGGCTAAAATCAAGGTGTGGGTCAGGAAGCGTGTTTTCTGGAGGCTCCAGAGGAGAAATCATTTCTTTATTTTTGAAAATCCTTTTCCAGCTTTTAAAAGCTGCCCCACTTTTCGGTCCCTTCCAACATCTTCAAAGCCAGCACTAGCAGGTGGAGTCCTTTTTACATCTCTCCACTCTGACCTTACTTCTGTGTTAACATCTCTTTCTCCAACTCTCTTCCGCTTTTAAGAACTATTGTGACTACAGTGGACCCATCTGGATAGTCACTTTTTTAAGTCACAGGTTCCGAGGCATATCTGGGGTGTATATCTATTTACCTGGGTAAATCACTCAAAGATCCAGTGACCCACTGCAGGCAAAATGCCTTGTATGGTGCCTGGTGCATGTCTAGGGCTTAATAAATGATAGCATTCATTGCTATTTATTATTTCCAAATCTGGTCCTCATATGGAACTTGGGAAATGGGCTGAGCAGGAAGATATATTGATGCTCATAGAGGTGATAAATCTTGCCCCAGGTTACCAGCTTGCCAGGAAATGGAAAGATAGACTTTCTTAGATGTGCCATGATAAATCTTGCCTTAGAATTCTGGGGTGCAGGATCAAAGGAAAGTTCTGAATGACAAAGCAGTTTCTGGCTTTAAAGAAATGACTTCAAAGCCCCCAGTCGTGCCTCTCTGCTGAGCTGTGCCAAAGCTCTAATGGAAGGCATTAGTCAAATTGGAAACAGGCTGTTCTCATTAACCACAGAGAAAACCCTATTTCATGCCCAGATGGAATGCATCCCACTGTCATCATCAGACCCTGCTCCTCTTGGCTGCAGTGTTTTTGGGATTCGTCCCCCACTCTTACTCTGGGGGCATTCACTGCTAGCCTAACTGAAGGACAAAGAGATTGAGACTGGGAGGCCCTTGGGGCATCACAGCGGAGCTAAGGTCAGGCCCTCAGGGCACCATCCCATAGTGATAGCAAGTTCTTGGACGGCTTTGGAGTGTGGGTGATGTGCTCATGGCAGGCGTGTAAGAACTGTGGTTTGCTGACAGTGAGATAAATGTGGGCACCCTCCTTACAACAGACACAGGGAAGCAGAAAGATGGCAGGATCACTGACTTTTTCATCAAGGCTTTCTTGAGTGTCACCTTGGAGACTGAGCACTGGGGATGTAGAGACTTTGGGACCCGATCTCAGCCCTTAAGGAGCCCAACATCCAGTGGGATGATAGACAAGCATTAAGAAGACCCCTGGAAATGTTTCTGGCCTTGTGGCAAAGGCTGCCCAGGCGAGGGATCCGCCATCAGTTCTTTTTGTGCAGGTCAGGGGTGGAGCACGCCAGGGAGGCAAGAAAGCTGAGCCCTAGACCTCCCTCTGGAACAAGGGGTTCAGCACCTTCCCATCATCTGGATCCCTAAACTCCCCAGACCTAAAATGGTAATGACAGCAAACACTTGCACCACTGGGAAGATGTGATGGCTGGTGGGAATGAGTGCAGCCTCTCTAGAATCTACTATGATCCGAGAGTCCAGAGACTCTCCAGCTCATTCTCTGCTGTATCCTGAGCCCCCAGAGTCGTGCCTGGGATGAAATAGACACCCCTCAAAATTAATATTCTCAAATTGGGGAATAAAATGAATCCCTTTTCAAAGAACAAAATGCTCTTCAAGTGCTAAGGATTTCCTTAGTTGTAAAGGAAAAACTGTACCCAGAGATGCTCACGCTGTCGTGACGGAGAGCGATAAAAAATGGAAATCGCATATGTGGTGATTAAATAAAACCAGGCGTGCCCACCGGATGAGATAGCTGGCAGACGATGACAGCTAGCTTCACAAACCTAAGCAAAGATGGATACAATTTTTGTTTTAAAAAGTGAAGTTAACAAAACATAAAACGTTAAAGCTTATGTGCCATATTATCACTGCTTTAGGTAAAACACAAAAACAAAAACTGTAAGTATTTTGTTACAGTCTATAAAAGAGGAAAATCAAAGCCTAAAGGGAAAAACATGGAAATGGTAACTGAGTATGTTTCTGGATGGTAGTTGAATAATTTCATTTCCTCTTCCTGCTTTGATGTAATTTCCAAATCCTTTTAAATGAATATATATTTCATTTTGGGAATGGAACAAATAATGAACCTATTAAAATCACCGTAATGTTTCTTATTGTGTGTGCAGGGAATGTTTTCTTTGTGCTGTCTAACTAGACATCTTAGGCTCTGACTCATTAAAGATTGTTCCTCCTTTACCAAGAAATGAAAGAAAATAAATCTGCGCTGTCACAGACGCGTAACCACTCAGTGTTGGAATTCTAATCACTAGCCTTTGTTAGTCCCTGTACAATAGCTGCTCCACAGAGCACTTCATGGGAGCCAGAACTTCCCTGCAGGGCTGGGCTGCTTTTGCTCCTGTAATAGCTGCCTCATTTTGAGCCTTCCTCATGCCCTCCGCATTGTTTGTAAGGGATTATTGCGATTCTTCTAACAAACACGGTTTATAGAAAACAGAACTGATGCTCACAGAAGTTAAATGACAAGAGTCAGAGCCATTAAGCTAATGCTAAGTTGCAGAATTAGGATTTGAACACAGACCTTTTGTCTTCATTTACTGAATGATGATTCATTCATTCCTAAATAACTAATGAATCTTTCTCTGTTTTAAAGGGTTGAATGCTTAGCGTGTGGACAACTGTGTGGATTATACTATATCCTTACAAGCAAGGGCTTGGTGAAGTGTCACCTGCCGTCCACATGAGTTGGCCTCACTTGCTACGTGGGTTGGTGGGTGGCTGCCTAGAGCAGGGCTCTGCTGAGTCACAGGAGTTCCTGCCTCTAACCATTTTTGTTGTTGAAATGTACCTTTACTAATCCCGTAGGTCACACTGGGGTGACTTTGCCTCTCACAGAGGAGTGGAATCTCAACACAGCACCACCCAAGGCTCTGTGGTCTGGGTCCTCAGGTGACCCGGGAGCCCCTCAGACCAGAGGAGGAGGCTCAGTAAGACTTTCCTGCGTCCCAGAGCGGGTGCTCCTCAGGCCCCTTTGTCTGGGTACTGAGCTAGCACCTTACTCCCCTCTCATCGCCTTCTAAAGATGCAGCTTCAGCATCTTTTCACAGAGGAGGAAATCGTGTCTGAGAGAGGTGAAGTGACCCGACCATGGTTTGGTGGTCACTGAGGATGAAACTTGGTATCAGAGCTCAAATCTGCCAACTAAAAGTCGCTGCTTGCTTTCTGCTCACACCCTGTGGCCTCCACCGAGCACCACTCCAGGGAGCGCTGACTGCCGCCTGGCCAAGAGGGGTGCACAGTGCCTCTCCACGCAGCCCACACAGCACAGGGCCTCTCTGTGCAGCCCAGGCAGCCTCAGTTTCTACTTCCCTCTCTGGGGCTTCCTGAGATTTATCCTAAGAGAATCTCAGGAAGTGGTCTCTCTTCCCACGCTGTGGTCCTGTGGGTGTGGCTTTAATGTCATTTTTGCCTGCTTGCTTCTCAAAGGGACACAACTGGAGGTTCACCCGGGAAGCCTTTAAATTGAAGGTTGGTTGTGATTCTGGTGCTTTTCTGCATCCGTGGAGAACTGACTGCTACACTACCCTGATGTTCCTCATGACTGAAGCTCTGGGTAAAGACCTTGGAAGGTTTGAGGCCCTAGGAATATCATAGTGCCTCATATGGCATTACGATAAAAGCAGTAATAAACCATGAAGTAAGTGGAGAGAAGTCCCATGTGTTCTAATTCTGCTGCTATTTTTGAGCACTTCAATTTATCTTTCTAAAAGGGCTTTTTTAAAGATTATTTTTAATGTCTCTGCTTCGCTGATATCAGCAGCTTGAGGCCAACATCATTAACATTGAGGGATTGAACACAGATTAAAGCTTTTCAGTATAATTATTCAATTAATTGTTGTTTCACTTGTCACAGAATGTAGATCAATATACGGGCGTGCACATGCACACACAGACACTCATGCAACACTCACTTTGGCCAGAGCTTTTCCCTAAGGTCCTGCTATAATAAAAGGCAGAATGTAAGGTCTACTCCCTGCCCCAGTGGGCGAAGGCGCCTAGAGAGGAAAGGCATGAGATTAATCCCTGTGGACTTATACTTTGTAATGGGAAGAGGTCTGTTTATTGGGCATATGTTACATGCCAGTTCTGGTATAAGGAACTTCACACCCTTGGCTCATATAATCCTACAACTTGCATCAAAAAATGTTTTTATGATGTTTTTTGATAAGTGAAAATAATTACAACTCAGAGAGGCAAAATAGATTGTCCACACGCAGAGCAGTCTGCTGCCCAGCAGAAGCCCTGAGTGGGGATGCATGTAGTAGATCCGTGCAGGAGACCCATGCAGTAGATCTGTGCAGCAGATCCATGCAGGAGACCCATGCAGCAGATCTGTGCAGCAAACCCATACAGCAGACCCAAGCAGCAGATCCGTGCAGTAGACCCGTGCAGCAGACCCATGCAGCAGACCCATGCAGCAGACCCGTGCAGCAGACCCATGCAGCAGATCCGTGCAGTAGACCCGTGCAGCAGACCCATGCAGGAGACCCATGCAGTAGATCTGTGCAGCAGACCCATACAGCAGATCCGTGCAGCAGACCCATGCAGTAGATTCGTGCAGAAGACCCGTGCAGCAGACCCATGCAGCAGACCCATGCAGTAGATCCGTGCAGCAGACCCACCCACTTTCCCTTTACCCAGGGAACTCCTTCCTGCTCCCTGGGGTCACCACTTCCTCTCCTAGGTTCCACACTTCATCTCTTCATGATTTCTTCTGCAACACTAAGTGGGAGCATTTCCACGTAGCATTCCTCCCTTTCTTCTATGGTAGAAGGCTGAGGTTCCCAGTGCCGGGGCTGTGGACTGGCAACAGTCTGTGACCTGTTAGGAGCCGGGCTTCACAGCAGGAGGTGAGTGGAGGGTCAGGGACCGAAGCTTCATCTCTATTGACAGCTGCTCCCCATCACTTGCATCACCCCTGAGCTCCGCCTCTGTCCAATCTGTGGCAGCGTTAGATTCTCATAGGAGAGTGGCCCCTAATGTAAGCCACACATGTGAGGGACCTAGGTTGCCCGCTCCTTGTGAGAATATAATGTCTGGTGATCTGGAGTGCAAAGGCAGTGTGCTTGAATCTGCCTGAAACCATCCCTCCCACCCCCATCCATAGGACAATTTTTTTCCATGAAGCTGGTCCCTGGTGCCAAAAAGATTAGGGGACCGCTGGTATACTGGGTTGGCAATTTTTTCTGTAAAGATCCAGAGAGAAAATAGTTAAGGCCCTGTGGGCTACACAGTCACTGTGGTGACTCACCAGCTCTGTCACTGAGGTGGGAGCAGCCACAGGCAAGACCCACAAATGAGGGAGTGTGGCCTGGCTGACCTCCCTTTGGAGGGGATTGTGAGTCTGTGAGTCGTATGTGGAATGTCAGCTTCCTGTGCTCCTTCTTGGAGCAGCCACCTCTTGACCTCCTCCACCTCCACCCTGCTGCCTAGATCCCAAATACCACTGTCCTGTGCCCTGTGGTCAACATCTGCCTTCATGGTAGTTTGAGCTGGGAGGAGCCTGGATCCCCAAGGCCTTTGTGAATCAGAGCCAGACTCTCTCCATAAGTTAGAATGTTCCCCTCATTCTTGCTAATACCTGGTGGAGCTGGGATCACAGTGCAGACAGCTCCCAGTGCATTGGTTGGACTTAACGATCGCCTGCTTTAATTACTGAACATGACACCCAGTTCGCATGCTTCTCGGTTTACAGTGGGGTTATGCCAAATAATCACAAACAACTGACAGTAGCATAAGCCAGAAATGCACTGCCCCGAGTTGAGGAGCCTCCGCTTGGGTCTTGCAGCCTCCACCACACTCAGATCTCTTAACAACCTGGAAGGCTGCTCTAGCCACTGCTGGTCTCCAAGTGTCTTCCTCATGATTTTCCAAACTGCAGCTCAGCAATCGCATTTGCACAGTCTCTCATGTCTTATAATATCCTTCTCTGTTCCTCTCTTACACAAATATTTATAGAACACTGTGAGCTGAGCGCAGCTCTGGGCATCAGGGACGTAATCATAAATGAGACAGGCGCATGCAGACTCTCATGAAGCTGCACCCCGCAGTCCCCGGGGGACTGGCTCCGTTTCTACCCCTCTTAGGCTTGCCATTTATTTATTTACTTATCTTTCCTTTCCTTTAAAAAACATTATTTGAGAGTATTACAATGACACACACACTTTGGTTACATAATTTGCTCTTGTACATTTTAACTCAATAAGCGTGCCCTTCACCCACCACTTTTTTCCTGGTCCCCTTTGAAGAGGCTTTGCCCTTTGACCTGGGTTTGCCTCTGATTTGCTGTGCCATCCGAGTACAGACTCTTTATCCCTCTTGTCCTCGCTCTCCCCACACCTGTGATCTTTAAAAAGCCGGATACTGTCACTCAACTGCTTAAAACCTTTCAAACACTTCCCATCACAGTAAGAGTAAAATTCCAAAATCCTGCACCGTGGCCTATACCTGCCATGCTCATTAAATACCTACCAAATGTTGATGAGGTAATGACAAGCTTAAAAGAAACTATCACTGGCCCTAGGAGCTGAGCTCCTTCCTTTCCTTTCCTTTTCTCTTCATTTCTCTTTTTTTCCTCTCTTCTCTCCTTCCTTCCTTCCTTCCTTCCTTCCTTCCTTCCTTCCTTCCTTCCTTCTCTCCTTCCTTCTCTCCTTCCTTCCTACCTTCTCTCCTTCCTTCCTTCCTTCCTTTTTATACTCTCAGCTCATGTCTGTATGAAAGGGAACACAGACATGGAAGAGGGTAACCTTTCACCAAGCCACTCATTCTCAGATGAAGGCTAAAATGTAAGGTAGTGACCAAGCAAGATTCCAAAGCCTGGGCAGAGGTTCAACCCTTTGTGTCTGAGTGCCCATATGGGCTTCTCCGGCCCCTGAGACTTGGTCTCCTCCTCTGCTGAAGGGTGTGGTGATGTCTACCTCACATGGCTGGGAGGTAGGAAGAAGGTCGTGCCTGTGTACCCTTGGCACCACCTTCAGCAGGAGCAGGTGCTGAGCCCACCCGCTGAGTCTCTTCTCCTTCATCTTTCCAGCCCTTCAGGCTAAGATCAGCTGCTCCATCTCTCTCCAGGATGGAGCTGGGGAATAAGCCCCTTTCCAACTCACCAGCTAGGGGGTAGATTGACTCAGAAAGGCCTCCTCACTCAGCACAGAATGACCATGAGTACCACCAGATCAGCCAGAGGGAGAACTGGGTGTGGGAGGCGGCACATCCACCACAGAGCTGCCAGCCCCCAGGATTCCACAAGGCTTTTGCACGCCTTTGAGCTCCTTGGAGAAAGAACTGCTTTTTTTTTTAATTAAATCATAACTATGTACAATTATGGGGTACAATGTGCTGATTTGGACCTACAACGTGGAATGCTTAAATCAGACTGATTAACATAACCATCATCTCACTTATTTGTTGTGGTGAGACATTTATAATTTACTCTTAGCACTTTTGAAATGTACCATTGCATTAGGCACAATAGGTGAGATCCCACCCTCCCTCCTCCCACACTCCACCTGCCCCTCATTTCTCTTTCCTTTCCCCTCCTACTTTCTGGACTATAGTTGCATTTTATCATTCATATGAATATGTAGGTCATGATATATTGGTTTAATAATAGTATTGAGTACATTGGATTTTTTTCCCATTCTTGAGATACTTTACTAAAAAGAATGTGTTTCAGTTCCATCTAGGTAAACATAAAAGCTGTAAAGTCCCATCCTTTTTTATGGCTGCATAGTATTCCACAGTATACATATACCACAATTTGTTAGTCCATTTATGGGCATTTGGGTTGCTGCTTCCATGACTTCACAATTATGACTTGGGCTGCAATAAACATTCTGGCGCAAATTTCTTTATTGTAAAATGATTTTTGATCTTCTGGATAGATACCTAGTAGAGGAATTGCAGGATTGAGTGGTAGGTCAATGTTTAATTCCTTGAGAACTCTCCAAAATTCTTTCCAAAGAGGCCATATTAGTTTGCAATCCCACCAGCAGTGTAGAAGTGTTCCCTTCTCTCCACATCCATGCCAACATCTGCAGTTTTGGGATTTTGTGATGTGGGCTAATTTTACTGGAATTAGGTCATCTCTCAAATCTCTTTTGATTTGCGTTTCTCTGATGAGTAAAGATGTTGAGCATTTTTTCATGTTTTTTGGCCATTTGTCTGTCACCTTAAGAGAAGTTTATGTTCAAGTCTCTTCCCACAAGGAAATGGGATTATTCATTCTTTTCTTATTGATTTGAGTTCTCTGTAAATTCTAGTTATCAGAACTTTGTTGGAAATATAATCTGCAAAAATCTTCTCCCATTCTGAAGGCTGTCTGTTTGCTTTACTCACTTTGCTCTTGGCTGTGCAGAAGCTTTTTAGCTTGATCAGATCCCAGGAATATATATATATATATATATATATATATATTTTTTTTTTTTTGGGGGGGGGGCTGGGGCTGGGTTTGAACCTGCCACCTCTAGCATATGGGGCCGGTGCCCTACTCCTTTGAGCCACAGGCACTGCCCCCTCTCCCCCAGTAATATATTTTTGGTGCTGCTTTAATTTCCAAGGGGGTCCTCCTCATAAAATATTTTCTCAGGCCAATATTGTTAAGCATTTTCCCTGCACTCTTATCTAGTATTTTTATTATTTTTATAGTTTTATGTCCTAAGTTTAAATCTTTTGTCCAATGAGAATCAATTTATCTTAGTGGTGAAAGGTCAGGTCCAGTTTCAGTCTTCTACAGATCACTAGCTAGTTTACCCAGCACTGTTTGTTAAATAAGAAATCTTCCCCCCCCATGAATGTTTTTGATAGGCTTATCAAAGATCAAATGACTGTAAGTGGCTGGATTCATCTCATGGTTCTCTCTTCCATTCCACATATCTACCTCTCTATTTTTGTGCCAGTACCATGCTGTTTTGATCACTATAGATTTATAGTATAGCCTGAAGTCTGGTAATGTGACACCTCCCGATGTGTTTTTATTTCTAAGTAACATAGTGGATATCTGAGGATTTTTTTTCTGATTCCATATAAAATGAAGTACTATTTTTTCAAGATCTTTAAATAAGATATTGGTGCTTTAATAGGGATTGCATTAAATCTGTAGATTGCTTTGGGTAGTATGGACATTTTAACAATGTTGAGGATACTACAAAGGCATTCCTAAGAGGGAAATTATAGCATTGGAAGACTTTATCAAGAAAACAGAAAGAGAGAAAGTCAAGAATGTAATGGGTCATCTCAAGCAAATGGAAAAGGAAGAACATTCCAAGTCCAAACCCAGCAGAAGAAAGGAAATAACCAAAATCAGAGCAGAAATGAATGAAAGTAAAAACAAAAGAATCATTCAGAAGATCAACGAAACAAGAAAGGACTGTTTTTATCCATCTTCTTGCCCCTGTTGCTGAGCATGGTGCTGGTGTTGAGGCCGATACTTCCATGCACTGCCATGAAGGTTGAATGCTACCCAGTTCCAAGGTTCCCTCCAGAGCTATGCAAGTCATGGCCCACAAGGCAGTGTGTTCCATCCCTGAGCAAGTGGTGACTACCTTGGGATTTGCAATTACTGACACTGCCTTAGGTCTGGAGGGATGCTGGAGCTGAATCAGAACTCGGGTTTGGCTGACATGTCAGTGCCAATGGCATCACTCACTGCAATCCTGGCCAGTGGTGCCTCTCCTGCCCCATCTAATCAAATCTAGACTTAAGGGCCCGATTCCTGGCATCCTTTAACAGAAAACTCTTACAAGGTCTGACAATTAAAATTTCAAACTAATTTTAGACAAAGTACTATGTACCTGACTGCTAAACATCAGTACCCTCACCTTCAAAGTACTCCCCTTGGGAATCTATGCACTGCCACCAGGGAGTAGTCCACTTTTCAAAGCAATTTTGGAACACTTTTTCCTGAATGATCATTAGAGCTGTCTGACAATTAAATTACAAAACTTGCCACCATGAGCTTACGTTGGCAGCACTGTATAAACAACTTGGTAGGATTTCATAACCTTGGCTAATAGTGTTTCACAGCCGTGTTTGAGTTGATGTGTGATGATGTCTTGCTGAGTGGCCTTCATTATTGTTTTTGAATGTTTTGTGTGCCATATGAGGACAGCTTGATGGAAACATCATTCCAAAATGGCATAGAAGGGGTGGATCAGGAACTGGCATTGGTGCACAGCTTCCCATGGGGCATGCTTTGAAGGTGACCATTGTAATATCTGGCAATGAGATATGGAACACTTTTTCTAGGATGAGTTCAAGAACTTAATTGTCCTACCTCATATATCTTCTTGGCGTTTAGCTGTGGGAAAAGGCATACGTGAGGGTGTAATAGTTTCCTGTTGTTCCTGTAGCTTTGTGGCTTAACATACCACCAATCCATTCTCTCACAGTTCTGGAAGTCAGAAGCCCAAAACAGGGCAGCAGAGCTCTGTTCTCTTGGATACTCTATGGGGTAATCTTTCCCTACTTTTTCTGGCTACTCGAGGTCACCTGCATTTCTTGGCTCACAGCCTCTGATCAGTCTGTCCTCTTTGCTAACAGCCCCAGCACTCTCAGGATGACCCTGGACCTAGACAACTTGGGAAGATCTCCCCATCTCAGGGTTTCTCACTTAATTATGATTGCAATGTCTCTTTAGCCACACAAGGTCACATATCACTGGTTCTGGGGATTCACACATGGACCTCTTCAACAGCTACCACCCCTCCCCCTCTAACTCAAACCAGAGGGCTCCCCTTTGTTTCCCAAGTTAAACTTTCAGTTTAGATTATGGGTGGAAGAAACAGTTTTGCAAGAGGGAAGCAAGCCTGTTTGAGATTCCTCTTGTCAGGGTGACCTACAGCTCTGAGAATGCAAATGTCCATTTGATTCAGAGACTCAATTTGCCTCTTCCATGAAGGCTTTGGCAGTCTCAGCACATCTCTTTTCTCGGCTTCTCCTGTGGAGAGTGAGAATGTGCTTCAGCATGTCTGGGATGAGAAACAGGCATGCTCATTTGCTTTTTAACAATTACCCAGAGAGGTTCTTAGCATCAGGAGAGTTTGGAGGACACTTTCTCCACCCCACTCTGAACCCCACCCTGAAGAACACAAGCTTCTGGAGGAGGAAGGACAGGGGTGTGGGATGTAGTTGCTGGGGACTACTGGACACTGAACAAGTTCATCTAATACTCATAATGGCCTGAGATGCTGGCATTGCTACCTCCACTGGACAGAAGAAGGATGGGGGGTACAGGGATCTGACCTCATGCCATACCTAGTAAAGAGCTGGGATTAAACCTGGGTTTCACTCCACAGGCAACGTGGCAAAGATTTTACTGTTTTCTACTCCCGGGTAAATAGATATTGAACTGAGACTCGTATGTCATGCACAATAAAAATCACTGAGTAGACAGCTCACTAGAGGGAATCTATGTAATAAATCTTTAGGAAGATGAGTTTGACTGATAATGACAGCCCATTTGTATAATGTCTGCTAAAACACGTATTATTTTCCACTCGATTATTGCTTTCTTTTTACCCTAAATTTTCTGGGTAATTGTGTCAATTTTCCACTTTTCTCATTGTGTTTAAACATAGTCGTGGCTTGCTGCTGCTCTCGGAAGAAAATTGGACAACAAATAAGCAGGCAGAGATTGGGCAGGTTGTATTCAGAGACATAGAGGTCTGGTAATGATGCAATTTCAGCCAAGCATGGGACCTCAGTTTTCACTCACAGTGAGGCAGCTTAATTGAAAAGCATTATTTGCAAATATACAAAGAGGGAGTCACAGGTAGGAATCTGATTGGAAATCATGGTGGGGAGGTGAGTTTCTCAACCATGTATTTTAAACGTACTTGTATTTTCTTAGAAAATTAAGGGAATAAGTGGCAGGCTAATGCACCTTTGAAGCTAGCCCTTACAGCCATCTGGGTGGATTTCAAAAGAAGCCCTGGCACAATAAAGCTATGTCAATTCAAGCTTACGGAAACCAGGGGTATGTTTAGAAAATAACTTTTTAATACTTAAAAATAAGCAAAGAATAACTGCATGTCCTTCTATGTCATACTGGGACATCATCTAACAGGTGCACCATGGGGTATTTAATTCTGTAGGGTGCTTTCTTTGGCTTACTATTCACTATTGATTAGGGCTCCCACTATGAAAATGTGTGTTTATGCCCAATAGAAATGTAAACAATTTGTTTCTGGTAAGAAAGAGAACCACAAAGCTTAAGGTTTTATTGACTTATAGCACATTAACTAGTTTTGTCTTTAATTTTACAAACTTACTTAATATGAAATAAGTTTATTTACATACTTCCACGTAGGAAATAATATTGTTAGATTGCATACCCATATCTATGTATATATTTTAATTCTGTTTCTTGATTTCTTATGTGAACCAGCTTTACTATCTTGTCAATCACTAGATAATACATGAAATACATGCTGGTGGGAATGCAAATTAGTAAGTTCTTTCTGGAAAGTCATCTGGAACACACTTAGAGAACTAAAAATAGACCTGCCTTTCGACCCTACAATTCCATTATTAGGTATATATCCAGAAGATAAAAAATCACATTCAATAAAGATGTTTGTATCAGAATGTTTATTGCAGCCCAATTCATAATTGCCAGATCATGGAAGAAGCCCAAGTGTCCATCGATCCACGAATGGATCAATAAACTGTGGTATATGTACACCATGGAATACTATGCATC
>CAUYQV010053595.1:0-19044 GCA_963574575.1 Galagoides demidoff
ACTGAGAAAATGACATGAAGGCTGTGTTGATCAGTTTGATGGAAGTATTTCGGATTGCATGCGAAAACCCCACACTGTACCCCAGAAGTGCATTAATGTACATAGTTACCATTCAATAAAATTAAAAAAAAAAAAAAAGAATCCGAATTCTAGAATAAATGTGACCACAATTTGCCTCGGTTCCACAGATGTGCACAAGGATGTACATACAGACTCCTTCCCGTTGGGGACTCTAGACTGGGAACCAGGCTCTATGTTAAGACAGAACTGAGAAAATGTTACATTCAGGAAAACCTGAACCGATGTGTTACATGAGCCAGCAGGTGAGAAGGGTCTCAGAAGACTGGGAGACATCAGGACGGGTCTGGATCAGGAATGGGGGCTCTACCCAGACAGCCAATTACATTAACCAAGGTCCCATTGATGTGTTTATCTCACGGTTTGCATGCTGGTGTCCACTGTGTATACGTTGCTGATCCTCTCTCAGAGGATCCTGATTAGTTATTCAGGATAGTTAATTTTACCTGACACTGAGTGGTAAATTCTTTTGGATTTAACATTTTACAGAGATAAGCCCTGGTTACCCACATGGTAGCATTGTTGTCAGTGAGCCCTGATTCAATGGGTCTCCCAGGGCTTGAAATGAAGCCCTTGGGCCTCCAAGTCTTCCTGGTTAAGGTTATGAAGGACCAGACGTGTCATTCCCAAATAGACCTCGTTCGCATTAGGGTGGTTGAGGGAAGATGGTACAGGAATGCTCTCTGCCCTCCTTCTATTTGCCTAAAAGCAGGACATGGATTTACAAACACAGAAGATGTCCTACCACCCCTTCCGCAAGTGAGAACAAAGGTTAACCACCCACGGTAGCTTTGGAAGCTTTTTGCCCATGAGAGAAACCAAAGAAATTCACATTAACAAGCCTCATTAACAAGTCTTTATCTGCCTTGCCTCTGTCCTGACATTTCTCTAAAGATTTACTGCTCATCATTGAAGATGCTTTTCAGGCTGGAAGGAAAAGATCCTCACTGAGAATCACTCATTCCCCATGTGTTCCCAGCTATGAAATATGCGTATCAGCAAACTGTGGGGTTTTCTTCCTCTTGTTAATCTGTCTGGTCTTATAGGGGTCCATTCGACTAAGAGCTCATGAAGAGAGAAGAAAAAAATTCTGTAAGAAGCAAAGATCTCAATAAAGTAAAGGAAATGGGAATAAAGTAAAATCTAATATAAACATTTCCATTTCCAATTTCCAACTGGTTGAGACATGAAAATTCAGCACTGATTTGTCACTTTGCTAGAAAATAAAATGGCAAGTCTGGACCTTGGTGTTCTAAGTTCCCCAGCAGTGTGACGGCCCACTTCAAATTCCCTTACCCACACCCTGGTTTTCACTGGCCCCACGACACTGCCTGGAACTCTCTTCCCTCCCCTAAATCCCAGCTCGACTTCCCTTCTGCAGGAGACATCCCTGAACCCTTCCCTCCCTTGAGTGTCTGTCTGCGTCCTGTCGGTCTGGTGCTTGCTGAGCTCCCTGCACACATGACATCACTGCTCCACTGCTGTCTCTCCCTCTGACACTTAGGCCGCTCAGTGACAGGCAGGACCTCTTCCATCTCAGTGTTCCTAATGCCAAGGAAAATGGCTATGATGTAGTCAATACACCTGCTGCCACAGATGGCTCACTGGAGATGATGCCATTCAGTCTTTAAAACGATCCTTAAATTGACCTTTATTAATTATTATTAATAATAATATATATTATTATTGTTTTTCATGGAAAGACTCAATATTGCCTTTCAGCCAAGGGCCAGGCTGGTCCCCCTGGCGGACCCAGGACTTCCAAGCTCCACCTCCCCTCTGTGCCTGGTGAATGCTGAATGAAAGCCACAGGGAGGGTGAGCAGTGCATTCAGCTGAGGTGCACAGTTTGACTGTAATGTACTTTCCCTAGGTTCCTCAGTCTTCTGAGATACTGTGTCCCTTTCTCACGGTAACTTCTGTCCAGCATGATCATTGTCAAATGTGTATTTTCTCCTTCAAAGACTTCCTCTACAGTGCTGAATGCTGCATTCTTGCATGTAATGAATGGCAGCTTGAAAATTTGCAACATGGCTTTTTCTGGAAGCAGTCCCACCTGGATGTCCCTGTGGCTACAAGCCCATATAATGCTTAGTTGTGTGTTTTATTTTTTTGAAGCCCTCTTGCTCTTGTTTATAAAGATGACTTTGTACCCAACATTCTCTACATAGTGTACCTCACAGGGCTCTGCACTCTCTGGAAGTCATTATCATTTCCTTTGCTGGTTATCTCACTTGCAATTGTGAGGATCCACAGAGAAACCCAGGAGGTCTGTGATAGTCTGGCACCGGCTTTGTATATGGCTTTGCTGGGCCAAAGGAGTTTTCTTTCTGGGCAAATTTGAAAATTCATTTCTTAGTTTCTCTGCACCAACCCCTACACATATCCATGGGTTAGGAAGATAGAAGCTATTACCGTGTGGAACAAAACCAGGACCTCTCTTTGCCTTTTGCTGTCTAGTCTTCTCTTGTCTCTACCTCAGCATCTTCCTACAGTTCAAAGCCACAAGACAGGGCAAGAGAAAGCAGAATTTTCCCAATAATTTCTGTAGATGATCTGTGTCAACTAGACTTGCTCAGAACTGGAAGCTCCCTTGTTCAGGAGCTTCTATCATCCTTAAGAAGGCAGGAAATCATGATGTGGAGGTGCAGAATCTGTGGACCCAAACAGCTGAGAGGTGCAGCAGTGTCCTGGATAGCACACTCTACTATCCCAGGTTTCAAAGGTCTGTAATAGTTATACAGCAAACACTATTCCAGATGTGTACACACTGGTTTTTACCATAAAAATAATTGGATGGTAGATAGTAAAAGAACAGGGTGAAGGGTCTTAGGTTTGAATCCTAGTGTGAAATCCAGATTCACAATAGTTTATTATCACACAAGACAAGACAGTTCCCCCTAACTCATCTGGGCACTTCACGTGCAGGCCAGGGGGGCTTATCCATACAGCAGAGGGGGTCGATGAAGGGCATGAGCTTCCATGACACAGAGTGGGATGTAAAGACCCGGGCTGTGCTAACAAGCTGTGTGATCTAAGTTGCCTAATCATTCTGTGAAGATTTTCTTCATCAATAAAACATCTTCATAGCTCTGTCTCCTATGGTTATCACAAGAATACACAAGGTAACAGGCATAAAGAAGAACTTGAAGGCAGCAGCTGCGACTTTTAGATGATTATAACAGACGCCTCTTATGTGCTGAATACACACTGCTATTGTCCCTGTTTTATTTCATTTTTTCCCCTACCCAGCTGCTTACCTTCTGGTCTCAGAAAGCATATCCCTCCCTTACAAAACCACTCTCTCAAAAAGGTGACTAGGAAGAGATCACCCCATTTTCAGTGTCCAGGGCTGGCTCTTGAACTGCACTTGGATTTTAGCAAATCCGTCATAAGTAGTATGTTAACTGAATGTTCATTCATGAAAAGACAAATTCAATGGCCAGGGAAGGTCATGTAACCACAACCAGCCAAGCAGGGCCTCCCCTGGATCATGTTGACAATATTGGGAAAGGATTATTCTCATGGTGCCGAGGGCTACTACTATCATTATAAAGAATGTGACCCTGGTGTTTCTGGTGGCCACAGATGCTATGCTTACAGTGACCTGGAAAGATAATTCTGATGATAGTTAAGCACTATAATTAAGTCTGAAGTAGCAACCTGTTAAAATTTTACCTCATACATTTAAATTTTATGATTTATTAAATTTTGCTTTTTTCATTTAAGACAAATGGAGTAAGAGTCTGTGCCCTTTGTAACTGAGAGGCATATGACTAACATACTGATTACAGATCCTGCTCTTGAACTAAGACCGAGCATTAGCCCCTGGCTTGTGATTCTTCTCCAGCCCTTTGAACTTGATGCTGGACACTGGCCTCCCATATGCCCTCATCCTGACCACTCTCCTGGATCCTAAACTTCAAGGCAAGTGTACAATCCTCCAGTTATTTCAGCATTTCCTGCAGAGCTCATTAGGTTTTAGGCAGTCCTGTGAAATTCAAGTTTCCACTCTCCTGACTTCTCTCCCTCTCCCCACAAGAGGGGAGGATACCAATACCTGCCAAGGACTTGTGGTGTTGATATTCACATAGTCAACTGATGTCACAGCTATAGAGTCTCAGAGGTATAAATGATCTAGTTTCCTTTATTTTTAAAAAATTGTGGAAAATTGCATTTAGGTTTCTAAATGGGTACATGTTACAATCAATTGTACTTGTAATTGTTCTGTATAGTAGTTCAGTTTGTGGTCTTTTTCTCCTGACCATCATACTCCTTTCGGTAATGCTAACAAGAAAAAAGAAAGGCATACAGAAAATAAAATAAAACAGATTCTATTTGCAGGTGACATACTTGTCTATGTTGAAAATTCCCATGAATATAAAAACCAAACATATTTCTAGAACAAATAAATGAGTTTTACAAGGTTTTAAGATGTAAAATCAACACAAAAAAATTAATCTCTTCTATGTCTGTGAAGAAGTGGAAGCCAATTAATGCCATTTATTTTAAAATAAAATACTTAAGTGAAAACTTAATGAAGCAGGAACATAATCTATATTATGAAAATTACAAAACACTACAGAAAGAAATCAGAGAAGATGTCAGTTAGTGGAGAGACATACCATGTTCGTGGATTAGAGACAGTAAATGGAGAGACATACCATGTTCATGGATTAGAAGAGTCAACATATAAATGATGGCTATTCTCCTAATTGATTTAGAATTAATGTAATCTTTATCAAAATCTCAGGAGTTATTTTTAAATTTATATAGATAAGATTATTCAAAGTTAGTATGAAAACACAAAGGCTTTAGTGTAGTTAATAATCTTTAAGAAGAATAAAGTACGTATAAGGAATCCCGCCACCTAATATGCAGATGTTTAATGGTAACATATCTCAAATCTCTACCAGAAACCCAAAGATGAGAGAGAAGGAAGGGAAAGGTAGACCACAGCAATCATTTAAACAAAGCAGTGACCGAGTCTGGTGGGTCACACCTGAAATCCTGGCATTCTGGGATGCCAAGGAGGGTCAATTGCCTGAGCTCAGGAATTTGAGATTAGCCTGAGCAAGAGTGAGATACTGTCTCTACTAAAAAGAGAAAAATATCTAGCCAGGCATTGTAGTGCCTGGCTACAGGCACTACAAGGCATCTAGCCTTGGCACCTGTAGTCCAAGCTTAAGAGGATGAGGCAAGAGGATTGTTTTAGCCCAAGAGTTTGAGGTTTCTGTGAGCTGTGACTCCACAGCACTCTATCCAGGGTGACAGAGTGAGACTAGATCTCAAAAATGAAATGAAGTAGTAAGTCCAAAAGGAGTGGAGAGAACAAACCTTGCCTGTCTGGGGACTGAAGGTATGGAACTGTCGACCTCTATAGGCTTTGAGTCAACACCTGGACCAAAGGGCCTGCCATTTTGCTGACTTTCCTCACAAAAACTTTACACCCATTTCTGCCTTCTTGGGGAAACAGTGCTCTTCATAGTCTCTAAAAGGCCAAAATTCAGTTGAAGGCAAGTTTCTGAATTATCTACCCAAGCCCCAAACTTGAGAAAGACCAGGTTGAGTATTTTCTCCAGGCTATACCTGGTATCTCAGTTACTTTTTCAAAATTTCAGGCTTTGTGCATAATTTACTTCTCATTATTTCTTGTCAGAACCTTGAATCAAATAAAAGGAGAATAGTTTGTCAATCAAAGGAACACACACAGAGATATGCAGATACATACACAGGTGCACAATTGCAGACGTACACATACACACACACAGGTACACACACATGCACAGTAGATACGAGGCTTTAATTTCTGAGGGCTTTTGTTCAAAAACATATGCCAAGGACTCAATTAGTTCCAAAATTGAAGATGTAAATATAAAAATGATTAAAGCAGCTGATTAATATTCATCTCCTTATTCATACATGAGCTCCAGTTTATCAAGGTTGAAAAAGTCTTTTTTATATTATGTGGAATGAATATTCCCCCATAATTCATACATAGAAATCCCAACTCCGGTGGAAAAGTATTAGGAGATGGGAACTTAGGGAGGGGATTAGGTCCTGAGGGTGACCTCAGTAAATGGGATCAGTGCCCTTACAAGAAGGTCCACAAACTAGCTCCCTCCTCCTCTCTGCCTCACCTGCGACTCACCATCTCCCCTTCTGCCACTTGTTTCTAGCACATGCTTGTAATAAGTTCTTCAAGGGCAAGGTGCTGTGATACCAACATATCTCTCTCTGATGTCTATTTTATTATCTGAGTAATCGAAATAAGATTACTTGAATCTTGTTTTATCTAAACAAGATTGAAAAGGATAGTTTACAAAGGTGAAAAATTATTTTTTAAATTGCCTGTGCCCTTCAGTTTTATTGTCTGTGCATGCATTACAAATGGATTTTGGATACATAATTATCTATTTCACAATAACCTTCACTAGCATTAATATTCTCTTCTAAAATATAGCTTTTTCTGATTACCTTTGAATTGAGAATAAGCATCTTTGGGGTTTTGTTTTCATCCTCTTTCATTTAGTTAAAAAAGAAAAGAAAAAAATGAAAGGAAAGAAAAAATGCAGCCATTAAGAGGAATGATAACACTTGAAGTGCTTCATTAAACAGACATCAAAAAACCCTTTTACTGTTTCTTCTGATCTTGGAATACATTGTCTACACGGTGCCTTTAAATGACCATGTGTATTTGTTATGTAGTGCTACCTCTGAGGGAAGTGATGATTTTGGACACATCCACTACGGCTCAGAGATGATCACTGAAGGACAGACTGACCGGGTGAGAAGGTAACCAGGGTAAGAGCTTTAGAGGAAATGAGAAAGTTGAGTCATATTTTTGTAAAGTGAAGGTTTGGACTTCACATTTACCTAGGTCTCCTCAGGGCAGCCTGATTTGTGCATCTGCTCAGGACTATAAGGAATTTCATGAATAAACCAAAGTGTTCCTACGAGGGTGAAGGAACAGATGGTCTTCCATGAGTGTGCTCCTCAGGAGAGCACTGTGATGGCCCATTTCTTCTCAGTGTCACACTGTTATTCCTGCCTCTGCCCCTACTCTGCCCTCTTGGGCTCACTGTGACCCTGCAGTACTTTTCCAGAACATTCCTAGCATCAGGGCTATGCACAGCTTGAAATGCTGCCCCCATCATCTGCCTGCACTTACCACCCATCTTGCAAAGCCATCGCCACCCTCTGCTGTGTCATCTCCTCCACACGGGACATTGTGTTGCTTGGTGATGCAGAGTCTGTGATGTGAGGATGTTTGCTCATAGCATCGTGCCACATGCTGACCTCTTTAAAATTCTCTAAATTCCTCAGGAATAGGAACTTTTTCTTTTTTTACTTCCTACTTAAAATATCTAGTAGATGATCAGTTATTGTATTGAATTTAATTTGTTTGATCACAGAAGAGGAATCTGACCCGCAGCCACTGACCCCGCAGCAACGGAGCCCACTTCCTGTGCACTCTCTTTGGCCCTGACTAGACCTTTTCTTGCCAGCTGATACTTAGATGTCTTTAGGGGTGAGAAATGTGAATGAAAAGCTATAGATAGTTGGTCAGGAGGCTGAGGAGCCAAAGAAAGCTATATAAGTGCAGAATTTATCTGTTAGCCACACGAAAACCATGAACGTCAACTGGCAGCCTGAACTCTCAGCTTGCTATCCTTATCTGATACAGGATGGTCAGCTGGGTGAGCTAATTAGCCTCTGACTTTAGCTTATCTTCTAAGTCAGCCATCTCTCCTTCACACTCTCAAGTCACAGCTGTAAAAAGAAATGACCTAGCAGAAAAGAAAATACTCCACAAAAATGTGACTTGTAGGTTCTCGCAGGGGTTACACATAGTCTGGGAAAGAGAACTGGGTAGATAACGGAGTGGCAGCTTGTGTCCTATGATTAATGGGAGTTTGGTTGGTGGTGTTTCTATTGCTGACACACAGATGATGAGGGATTTATGTCCAGAGAATGATGAATGTCAAGGTCAGATGCTGTCTGCATTTCTATCATATTCCCTTATACATTCTTTTCATAAATACACTAGAGGTTATGCTTTTAAAAGGCCTTTGAGTTAAACCATTTATATGTTGTTTAGAATATTCCCAAAGGTTTCTTTTAAATATTCTGTTTTTATTTCATAAGCTTGTAGAAAACATTCTACAGCCACAGAGTTAGCAAGAGCCACACTGTTTATCTGACCGGAGCTTCTGCCCTATATAGTTTCCTTAGAATGATGGTACAAGTTAAAAACAATTGATTACAACATAAAATTTGTTCCTTTGAAAATAGAGCAGAAAATTGCAGAGATGTAAATGCCTATACACATTTGTCCTGGCAGAAATTGCCAATATGTAATTCATATTATAGCCCGATTATATGTTATGCATTTAGGTACCTCTTGAAAAGCTGAGTTTAAAATCAATAAATAAAAGCAAAATAGGCCATTGAATATGGCCAATGATCCATCCATTGATTTATTATTTTGTTAATAAAAGCAAATTCTAAGAAAATTTATTAGGCACAGTTTTGGTAAGTAACTTGAGGTTAAAAAGGAAGGAACAACAATTGAATTATGTTGACCACCTAACCGTTAGACTATGCACTTGCCAGATGCATTAACATACTGTCTTATCATGCACAAAGGATTTATATCAATACAAAGGAATGTGGGTTTCTTTCTATAATATTTAACTTTCATCTACATATTTTAGAATTCACATTAAGTACCAAAGGTTTTCCAATATCAGTTTGTCTAATATGGAGATCAGTGGCAGCTTTTAAGTCTGTTACTTAAAATAGTCTTTAAAAAATGAACTATCTGAAATTTAGCCCACAAGAACTAGTTTATAAGGAAATGAGATAGTGGAGTGCACCTGTGGCTCAGTGGGTAGGACACCAGCCCCATATATAGAGGGTAGAGGGTTAAAACCTGACCCCAGCCAAACTGCAACAAAAAAAAATAGCTGAGCGATGTGGTGGGCACCTGTAGTCCCAGCTATCCTGGAGGCTGAGGCAAGAGACTCGCCTAAGCACAGGAGTTGGAGGTTGCTGTGAGCTGTGATGCCACAGCACTCTACCAAGGGTGATAAAGTGAGACTCTATCTCTACAAAAAAAAAAGAAAGAAAGAAATGAGGTAGAGAGAAACAACAACAACAAAAGCAATAAAAAAATACTTTCCTCTTTTATAAACTACTACTACTTAGTCTGTGGACCATCCCATAGAGACCTGTGCATCTGTGCATCTATCAAGTGTACATCCTTTTCATTGGTAATTTGTATTGATTATACAAGAAAAGATGTTGTGCATAAAATATCCAGGGCCTGATGCACCTTGGGCTTGGGAACAGTGAAATGCATATTTGCACAAGGAATGGGTTTGGAGTGAGAAAAAAGAGGAGCCAGTGATGTCAATACTGTGTTTTTCCTGAACTCTAGACACGCTCAGGCCCTGTGAACTGACAAAATTCACTACTCTATGCTGGACAGAGCTACAGTGCTGTAAAGTCATGTGATTCAACACACATTTCCCACACTCAGCACAGATGCGTTGGGTGCCTGTTGCTGTGTTAACACTGTGCATACAAACTTGATTAAGGTAAACATAACTACGTCCTTTGAGAATTTAAAGCATGGTAGGAAAAAGGTTAAGGATCTGGACAAAGATGTACTTAAAATAGTTTTTCTAAAGGAGCTAAGCACACGTGAGATGGTGCCCCCAAGGGCACCTCCCGAGGACGCAGTGCTTGGAGAGGACCTGGCTAATGCCATTACCACTAGCCACAAACATCTTTGGTCCTGATTCAGTTTAGGAAGACTTCTATACCCCGGGCAGAATTCAACAAAACGCCATCCTAAGGACATCCTTGGTGATCTGGGTGTCCCGAGGCTGACTGCTGTCCTTTCCTCTTTCTCCCTATCAGGTTAGCCCCCGGTACGCCCTCTGCCTGTCCCCCACCTGGATTGTGTCTCTGCTGAGCCCATGCCATCTGCTATCCCAAATGTTACTTCTCTCTGGGGCCAGATGTGAACCTTGACTGGGTCCTAAATCAGCTCTCTGCAGTATTTCTGTTCATTGAACAATGAACTTCATCTCCCCTCTGGTGGGAACCTGCACCCACCACTCTTCACTGGACCGTTTAGCCTCAGACTTTTATCATGGCTGTTCTCTGTCTAATTTGGCAGCACAAAAAGTTCTAAAATCAGGACAACAATATTCATCTTCAAAAAAGAAAAAATAAATAATTTTTCTTATTAGTGTTGAAGTAAATTAAAATGGAGACTTGACCTGAGGAATCCCTAAACAGACAAAACCAGCTGGGCCTCCCCAGTGACTTCAACCTTCCTTGATGTGCAAGTATACCCAGAACTTAACTTGGACTGTTCATTGTAAATGTCTGTAACAAAGACAAACGAACCCTTATGGACAATCAGGCAGAAGTGGCCAACAAACCTGTAATTATATAGCTAAGGACCTTCTGATGAGATTTACCAAACAAGGCAACTATATAACCGTCACCAGTCAAGTATTTTATTTACTTTACTTCCATGGACATCCTAGGAAGTGTCTTCCTCATGCTGCCTCAGAAATTCCAGAACCAGTTCCAATTTACAGACACCTGATTTGTGAATCTCTGCTTACTCAAATAAATGTTTAAGATTTTGCTATAGCTCAGTATAGTTTTTAACATTCCCAGGTAGGCTGTAAATGCCTACACAGAGACATCCTTCCTGTTGGCCAGGGGCATTTTAGAAGACACTTCCTGTGATTAGATGCTTCAGGGATGCAGAGATGTTTGAAACTAGTAAAGCCAAGGAGTTGCTGATGGGAAGTAGATTTCCTTATGGACATCAAGACGTCTTCCTGGTGAACTCTGGCTAGAAGAAAATTGTTTATCCCCCAAATTATGAGATATGGGGGGGGAGGATAAGCAGTCCTTCCATTAGGGATGCGGTGTAGAAATCCGAAGAGCAAAGTCAGTGATGAAACAGGCATCTTTGGATGGATGTGGCATCTTAGACTTGTCTGCAGGGAGCAACAACAACAGACTACACAATTTAAAGTTATTAAGGAACTGAAAACAGGCAAGTTAGCATAAAAAACCATGGGGTTAATATTCTACATGTACCTTGTTTATTTCAATCCCTGCTATGTTCCTAGCAAATAAGTACTATTGATGCATTTTTAGATATTAAAGAAAAACTGAGGCTAAGGAAAGTATTATATATCATATGTAATATATACACATAAACTCACACAGCTGTTGGGAACAGTGTTCCACTGTTCAACCCCAGGTCTGTCTGAGCTACTCCCAGTGACATGATTACACCACAGATCCTAACAGCCCTGGAAAGTTTGGCACAGAAGTGACCCTACCATGTTTAAAACCTCTGTCTACTGAGGGACTTGGTTTCTAACATCAAGACATCAAAATAATATTCTAAGTTCCCCTAGTCTTAGAAAAGATATGTTAACTGCATTTATTTTGAAATGTGCAATATTATTTGACATTATAAATAATTCAGGTCCATTTTCATCTCTGTTGTGAAGGAGCCTGTTCCCAGGAATATGCATTTGCACCCTGTTCTACATCCTGCCTTCTTTTAGACCAGGGTTCTCAACCTTCCTGACGCTGCAACCCTTTAATACAGTTCCTCGTGTTGTGGTGACCCCAACCATAAATTATTTTCATTGCTACCTTATAAATGTAATTTTACTACTGTTATGAATCATAATGTAAATATCTGATATGCAGGATGTATTTAGGCGACCCCTGTGACAGGGCTGTTCAACCCCCAAAGGGGTCGTGACCCACAGGTTGAGAACCGCTGTCTTAGATCCACTCTCACTCCCATTCTTCTCAGGGTGGAGAGGGGTGTTGTCTCTTTTTTACACCTTTTTTTAATCTTTCAGGTTCTAAATTTCCTCACTCTCTTGTCTCCTGTTTTAAGAGCTGTTAAATAGTATTTTCCGGGAATTGTCTTTTGCCCTTATCCTGATGAGAATCTGTGCCACCAGCATCTCCCATTTCTTGGATTTTCTTTCCCTGTTTCCTCATGAATGGATAACACTCCAGGATACACCTGCGACCTGAACACATCCTCTTGTCAGAAGGATACAGTGTTGCTGGAAAGGCATCAGTGGTGCACCAGATTGAAGGATTGCTTGATTCAGATGCTTAAAGCTCTTTGTCACCTGGCAGCCAAGACTCTCCAGTTGCCAGCTTCTACCTCTCTTCATCATACACATTCATATCCCAAAGTGGCTTCATTTGGATATTTTAAAACAATTCCAAAAGTTAGCTCTTGACCCACCAAAGTGGCCCTTTCCCAGCTAGTTAATGGATCCACCACCTACCAAGTCACTCAAATTAAAAATCTCTAACCTTTTTGATTCCTTCCTAACTGTCCTCCTTTATCCAATCCGTCCATCTTCCACTGAAACAATTCATTGAGTATCATCTCACCTCTCAATTTCCATCTTTTTGTCCAAGTCTTCACTTTTAGCCTAAGCTGGTCCACAGCCAGCCAGCTAAATTCCCTGTCTCCAGTGTCCTCCCCCGGCCCCTGCAGTTACTGTTGAACATATGTTATTGAAAACACACATCTTTTCTACCTAAAACTGTGGTTGATTCTCATAGGTGACAGTGTGAAGTTTAAACTCTTCAATGAAGCAGGCCGACCCTTCTCTTTTGCCCCCAGCTTGCAGGTGCAACTCCAGCAGTCTCCCATTGACTACCTTGTTCCTCAGCCATCACACCAAATGGCTTATTTTCCTGGAAAATGCATAGCTCTTGCCTAACTCCAGGAAAAAAGACACCTGGCAGAATTTCACACACAGAGACATTGTGTATGAAATTGACCTCTGTCTCCCAAATCCCCACAGTTTTTTTGTGCCTCTCTTACAGCTGACTCTCAGGATGAGAGGGAGAAAAACTCTCTCTGCACATCTTTGAGAAAACTTGGCCATTGGTTCCTGTGCCAGGTGGTGCCTGGTTTTCATGGATGAGATGCACTGTGACGGCAGGGTCAGCCAGGAAGGAGACGCTAAGAGGGCAGATGTGACGTCTGCAGCACTCCGTGGGCTGTGGAAATCAGACCTCTCCCACGTGCTGGGGGCCACTGGAGCCAGGACCAGCTTCTGCAGCACCACAGAAACCCACAAGGGCTCTTGGACTCAACTGCACTTAATTAGTGGTTTGACAGAAACATTCTGTGCTTTGGAGTCAGGGAAAGCTGAGTATAAATCCCGGAATCCCCACTTAATTTACTATAAGTCCCTGGGAAAGTCTTAATCAGTCTTCCTCATCCTGATTCCTAAAAGTGAGATGAGGATTGCAATTCCCACCCAGGGGTAGTCGTGAGGGTTAGAAGATGATGCCCAGACAGGGTCCAGCATGAGATGCAAGACAGTGGGGTATTAAACATTACTTTCAAGAAATGCTAACATGGGCACTATATTTTAAAGTCAATTTTAAAATATTAATAACAATAAGCAATTCAATTATTCGTATATTTTTTTGAGACCAACATTGTAAGATCCAAATTAGATTCAGGAAAGTATACCTAAAAATATTTATATTTAGACTTGGTTAATAAGTTATTTTGTGTGCCTAAAAATTAATGGTGAATGTATTACCATTCATTGAGTGGTAATTCAGAATTTTTAAATAGTTCTTTTTTTTTACTCAGTGAATAAAACTATTGGATATAGAAATATTAAAGTCTGCTAAAAATTTTTAATATTAATTTACCCTTAAAACTCTGTGTTTGATCAAATAACTTGATTTCTCTAAAAACTAGGATAAGAATGATTTCATTGATGAATAACTCCAAAAACCAAAGCTGTGCCTGGGGACTTGCTAAATGAGTACTGTCCATTTTTTGTTCCCTTCTGAGTTACATTTCTCCTCATATAGCTGTCCATAGTTCTTTCCAGACAAATAATTTAAAAAAATAATAGTCTATTCTGGGGGAAATCATAACACTTAATAGATACCAAAAATTATAATATCAAAACAATTTGAAAAAAGAATTTTTTCAATATTTCATTTTAACTATGAACATTGTTACTATTTAGAACCTAAAATGGTAATAGTAGTTTCATCCTGTGGTGATTCTAGGACTTAAGTTGAGTTCATTTAAAAGTGCTTAAAACAGCGCATGGCACTGATTAGGTAGCTGATAAACGTAAGCTAAAACTCAAAATTGAGCAATAGCAACTGAGATATATTTATTTTATCTAAGGTTCAATTCTATCCTCATGTGAGAAATTTTGTAGTAGATACGCTTTTCAGTTAAGAAGGAGAAGCTGAGAGGGTGGGAGAGGTGTCTGGGCTGAAAATTAGAAAGAGGAAGAAGTGGGTGGGGAAAGTGAGGTCGCCTCTATCTGGTATTTTCAAACATATAATATGGACACATATAATCTTACATAATGTATGTACATGCAAGGATGGATCTGTTAAACTTTTAAGGTTTTGCTACAAGCTCTGATGCTATAAATCTCTGAAACAGAAAACACAGAAATCGTTTTTATTTGGTAAAGAAGAAACTTTGGACATGCCGAGGTTCATAGAGACAAACACATAAGAGACAGATCTGGACCTCAAGTCCAAGCCTTAGAGTGCTAGGTCAGATTTTCTCTCACTCTTTACCATGGCTATCTCTATGTGTGATCGTGTACTAATATGTGTATATTTGTGTGTATTTTATTGCATATACTTGTGTATTACATGGAGAGACACATTTATGACAATATGATGATATGCATATTATTTTCCTACCATGTGGACATATTTGCATAAAAACAGATCCATGTTGGAGAGTAAAAACATTTATATTTCAATAACTACAACTTATAAATGTAATTCAAGTGAATAAAACTCGATGTAATCAATAACACCATATTAGCCAATATGATATAGCATGGAAAACTTTAAAGATTTCTCAGCTTAGCTCCCATACCACAGTGGTTATGGCACCAGCCACATGCACCAGAGCTGGCAGGTTTGAATCCAGCCTGGGTCAGCTAAAAAACAATGACAACTACAACCAAAAAATAGCAGGGCATTGTGGCCAGGGCCTATAGTCCCAGTTACTTGGGAGTCTGAAGCAAGAGAGTAACTTAAGCCTAAGAGATCGAGGTTGCTGTGAACTGTGATGACACAGCACTCTATGCAGGGCAACATTATGAAACTCTTGTCTCAAAAACAAAAGGAGTCTCAGCACCTGTAGTTCAAGCGGCTAAGGTGCCAGCCACATGCATCAGAGCTGGCAGATTCAAATTCAGCCCGGGCCTGCCAAACAATGATGACAACTATAACCAAAAAATAGCCAGGCATTGTGGGGGGCACCTGTAGTCTCAGCTACTTGGGAGGTTGAGGAAGAGAATGACTGAAGCCCAAGAGTTGGAGGTTGCTGTGACCTGTGACACCACAGCACTCTACCTAGGGCGACAGCTGGAGACTCTGTCTCAAAAAAAAAAAGAGAAAAGAAAAAGAAAAGAAAAAAAATTTCTCGAAACTTGGTAGATGGGATAAGCTTTCTATATTATTCTGTAGTACCTGCATTTCGTTTGAGATAATGGAATTACATATTTTCTAAAAATATGTTCTGGCTCTGATGCTCTTTCTTATAAGCCTTGTATGATATTACTGAGTGGCTCATATCAAGTTCACATGAAAAATCCTTACTCTCGAGTTAGTGATAAAATTCCTCCAATTAAAACTTCTTGAGAAACATTAACGATCCATTTGATTTTGCATCCTCCGCTTATAATGCCAAAACACAGTCCTTTAAGTTTCTACATGCTCTGAGCAGCTGCTTTTTAAGTGATATGCTGGAAGAAATGGTCACGGCCTCTGGAGGTGGAGAATGAGGCTCTCGCTCCATTCCCTCCAGTCAAGAAACGGGAACGGGGTGAGGGGACAAAGGTCAGTGATACGAATCTCTCTTCCCGTAGTGAGCATAATCCCAGATCCACTGTCCCACATTTTCCCCTGAATTCTTTCTCACTTGTTGGACACTCCTTAGAAGTGAAAGGATCATGGTACCAAAGACAGGGTGAAACCTTCACAATTCAGATCACATTTCAATCTACTTAAACCTCAGCCAAAAGCTTCTTAAATAGAGCTGGCCATTGCAAGGGGCATCTTTCCCAAATGGAAAGTGAAATAAATCCGATTTTACAAGAGACACAGACATCAGTTGAAAAATTAATCCCTAGCCCTTTTTTTCCTACAGTGAACGATTTAGGTGCATCAAAATGTGCGGGGTTGTAATAAAACTTTGTCTCAAGTGAAAGGGACTCTCATTCTCAGCTCTGGAATTTTTGTCTATTTCCTGCATGCTGTGTCTTTGGAGGGTCCCTGGGCCACAGGCGTCGCCGTGTGCTCTGGTTATGAACACCGAGACGGCGTTCTCCATGTGGCAAGTGCTGTAGGCTGCACTCATCCCCCGTCCACAGTGGCTGTTCCTACACATCACACATGACCGTGCTTCATACCATTCAAACCTGGTGACTTTGTAAAGCCCCAAGCACAGGAATCAATCAGAGAGAGTGTTTCCCTCTGCGGCCAGAGCAGCAAGAGCCAAGAGAAAACTAAGAGAAGCCAATACAGCCTCCGACCTGGGGGTGAGTTTCCCTGGAGTGGGAAAAGAAAGTCAGGTGTCACCAGGATGTAAAAATGAAACAAGACATCTCAGCTGAGAATGAGCCTCTTGTGGGGCTGATTGGTGAGCACTGCGGGGAGGTCCTCGGTGTGCTCCCCACATGTGGAGGGAGCAGGTGCTGCCCTCCGTCTCTGCCTCTGGAGCTTCACCCTCGTCCAGGTTCCCCCACCAGCTGTGGCTGCCTTTCCATCAGCTCCAGTATCTGGGAGAAAAGCAGGAAAACAGAGACAGGGTCAGACCCAGGCCGGGACTCAAATGCTCGGGACACAGCCCCAGCCCAGCCACCTGCCAGCTTTGGACAAGTAGCTTAAGTTCTCTGCGTCTGTTTCTTCACCTGTGACACAGGAGGATAGGGATGTTTGCTCTAAATGCTTATCAAAAACATTGATTCCCTCCAAGTGAAGAATTCTCCGTGATGGACTGAGAGCTGCTTCATTCCAATGGTGTGTTGTTTCCATGAAAACAGTTTGTATCAGTCAGTCACAGGTGACTGCCTTTGAGAGGAGAACGTTTCCGTCTTTAGAAAGAAGTTCGCATTGCAAATGGCTTTCTTAAAGAGAGTGCATAAACTAATGTTGTTAGCTAGATAAGTTAATTAAGGAAAAAAAGCCTGTGGGCCGGGAGTGGTGGCTCACGCCTGTAATCCCAGCACTGTGGGAGGCTGAGGCACAGGGGGATGGCCTGAGCTCACAGGTTCGAGACCAGCCTGAGCCAGAGCGAGACCCCATCTCTAAAAATGCCACGTGGGTGGTGGGCACCTGTCGTCTCAGCTACTTGGGAGGCTGAGACAAGAGAAACGCATGAGTTTGAGCCCAAGAGTTTGAGGTTGCTCTGAGCTAAGACTCCACGGCACTCGACCGAGGGTGACAAAGTGAGCTTCTGTCTATCTAAAAAAAAAAAAAAAAAAAAAAAGAAAAATGCATCACCTAACTGAATACACCTCTGCTCTTAAAGGCAGAAAAACAGCAGATCTTCCAACAACGTTGCTGGGTTTGACGTTTCTTAAAAATTGATTGATAAGTATTGCTTCCCAGCCAGGCCTGCCACCCAGGCAGAGTTGGCACATTCTTCCCAAGCCTGTGAAGGTTTATCTGGATCCTTCAGTTTCATCCCAGATCCCAAAGCTGTGCAATTAGTTGCCTGGTGTATCCACATGTTCCTGGGGTGTGTGACTGTGAGGGGGTGTGTGTGAGCGTGAGTGTGAGTGTGTTTCAGTGTGTGTGTGGGTGCATAGTGTGCATGAGTGTGTGACTGGGGTGTGTGTGCACATGACTGCGTGTCAGCAGGTGTGTACAGTGTGCATGCATGTGTGACTGGGGTGTGTGTGTCAGTGTGGATGACAGTGTGTGTGAGTATGGGGTGTGTGTGTGCACATCACTGTGTTTCAGCAGGAGTGTATAGTGTGTGTGACTGTGATGCGTGTGACTGTGGTGTGTGAGTGTGTGTGCACACAGGTGTGTTGCTGTAGTATATGTGACTGGTGTGTATATGTGTGACAGTGTGTGAGTGTGGGGTGTGCATGAGTGCAGACGTCTATATGACTACAGTCTGTGTGAGTGTGGTGTATGTGGGTGTATATGTATGTGTGTGTGACTGTGGTGTGTGTGTGCGTGTGTGTGTGCATATGTGAGTGTGTACTCTGCCATGAGTTTCTACCCTGCACGGCCTGGGATGGGCTCCAGCCACTCCCAACCCTAACTGCAATCACTGGCTCAATAATTATCTGAACTAGTTTTTGCCAACTGTTCTTATATGTATATGCAGCTTGCATTAGCTTAGTGTTCAATATTAGGAGGATTGCTGGTCTTTATTTTGCAGGTCAGAGATGTGTTTGTGATAGATGCTCTGTGAGCTTTGCACCCATGGGGCTGTGGTGAACGGGCTGTCTGTGCACCTCCCCATGGGGCCGTGGTGAACCGAACAGGCCGGCTGTGCACCACTTCACCTAAACCAAAGTCTCGGCTCCCAGGAGCTTGTGGTGAGGACTCATCACACGTGGAAAGTCTAATTCATTATAAAGAGCCATTCCATAGCCCAGTTATAAACAAACTCCATCTCCTTGTAATAGACAGAGCCACCCTGGGCAGCAGGGACTGTTTGATTAGAGTAAACTCCCCCCAGGAGTGAGCACAGAGCTCCTGGGTCATCTCTGGGGGCAGCACACACTCCTTCTGGGGTGCATAGTATCACAATGTGACATGCTACTGTGTGTCTGGACACTTGTCACCTCTCTGTGCCTTGGTTTTCTCACCACTAAATTAAAGTCATAACAGCACTTGCCTCATAAAATTG
>CAUYQV010053599.1:0-13145 GCA_963574575.1 Galagoides demidoff
CCTTGGTGTACCGCTGTTCTAGTATGGATTCCTCTCAACTGACTGTCCTCTTGCAGTTCTTGAGCAGCCTGTGCCCAGCGAGGGTGGCAACAACAACGGGGATTCCACCTGCCACCAGGGGAACGTGGGGCTCAAGCAAGCAGCAGGTATCTGGCTGGACTAAGTCTCTCCCCCTGGACTGAAGTTTTTGTTGAAAACTAGCTCCAGTCTGCCCTTATCCCCTGGTCCCCCATATTCTTGTTGAATGTGAAAATTGGAGTTAGGGAAAATAGCTAACCCAAAGATTTATCAAAGTACAAAACACATTGACACCAAATGAACAAATAAACAGACAAAGATAATACCAGACACATAAGTACACAGATGCACAATCAGAAACAACTAAACAGACAAAAAAGAAACAAACCAAAAAATGGTAATCATAAAATGATAAAAAAAAAAAAAAGAGAGAGAGAGAGAGAGAGAGAGAAAGAAAGAAAAGAGGAAAAGAAAAAGAAAAAGAAAAAAAAAACCCAAAACAAAAAACTCTATTAGACTGCTGTATGCCCTTTCAGCAACTGGTCCATAGGAAGCCGTGCTATGCAGATGCCATTTTTGGAGTTTCACAATTTCTGCTTCCTGACTGGCCACCCAGCCTCAGCTGTCCTGTTTCAGAGGACACCCTAATCTGCCCTCCAAATTCAGCATAGGAGTCCATGCTTCACCGGATTATCCAATCAACTCCTAGTTTCCCCTCAAACTGGGAAGTTGTAATCTTCCCTGGGGAAGGGACTGGTTGCCACTGATGCCCGTGGATTCAGTGCAGAACACAAAGGAGTCCTCAGCCTCTGTGGGAGAGGGGATGCCCAAAGACTCCACACAGACCACAGAAGAGCCCTCAGCCTCCGGGAGTGGGGGCTGGCCATGACCAATGCCTGTGGACTCAGTGGGGAGCACAAAAGTGCCATCAGCCTCTGTGAGGGAGAGGCTGGCCACCGCTGTTGCCCATAGCCTCTGTGCGGAGCACAAAAGAGACCTCAGCCTCCATGAGGGGGGGTCGGCAGCGGCTACCTGTGGACTCAGAGTGGATTACAAAAGAGCCGTTAGCCTCTGTAGGGGTGGGGTCAGCCACCCCCGATGCCCACAGTCTCTGAGCAGAGCACAAAAGACATTTCCGTCTCAGTAGGGGAGGGTTTGGTTGCTGCTGTTACTTGTAGCTCCAGCTTGGCACCACAAAGACTTTTCTAAAATTACAAAGTTTGTCTGTTTCCTAAGCATGGTCCTTTCCCCCCTCACTTTTCTGTCCTGCTGCCTAGACCTCTGACTCTCCAAACCGGGTCCAAACGGCTCCCCTTTCTGATTGCCAAATTCTGCAATGGAGTCCATGCCTCACCACACTCTCTGTAAAACACCCAAACTCCCCACTGATTGGGAACAGAAGTCCTCCATGGAGGAGGGGTTGGTTGCTGCCGTCTCAGGCCACCAGCTGCTGGCCACTGGCTGTGGCAGTTGGTGCTGCTTCCACTGCAGCACCAAGTTTTCTCTGGCCAATACCATGGTTTTGGGTCACAATTCCAATCCAACAATCTGCCTTTTTGCTACACAGCCTATGTTGCCTGTCTGTGCCAACACTCAACGCAGGGAAGGATCCAGCACCCCCACTCTCACCTGAAACTGCGAGGAGAGTTGATCCAGGGATGCATTCCCTCTGACATCTTGCTCCACTGCCTGAAGCTCCAGTTTCTTTTACCAGAGTATGGTATTAGAAAACAAGATTTGGGCATTAGGTGTGCTCATGTCATTGCTTCTAGGAGCAATAAGCACACCTAATGCCCACATTTTCTAGGCCAAAAAATGATGTACATGTGTGTATATTAACTTGTGTGTAATGTGCACACCTGTATCTATTTCTGTATGTGGCCATTTGTATCTGTATTAAGGTAATTGTGAGATTACATTGATTCTCTGACTCAAATCCATGGTCACATGGCTCATTCTATCCCTCTCCCTTGCTTATTTATAACCCCCTACTCCAACAGTGAGACACCTGGCTTCTTCCAACTCTCATCCTTTTACTTAATGGTTCAGTTCCAATATGTGTACACAGTGGTAAAAGAATTATTAATGAGTGCCCCTGTAAGGAAAAAGCTTTAAAACTAGAATTTATGTACACTTTATTTAGCTTTTAGTCTTATAGCCTCCCCTCATTTCTAAGGTTACCGAGGGCAGAACCTTTCCTCCCTGTTCCCTTCCATGAGGTTATTTCATATATTTGTGAGACAGAGACAGATCCTTTTGTCATGATCTGCATTTGTATCCTGGGATCCCTTGGCCTCCTAAATGGTTATTAAAAACATTTGCATACAATAAGTTTTCATTCTTTGTGCTCTAAGTTTCTAAGAGTTTTGAGAAATGCTTAACGTTATGGATCCACCATTCGGATTTATGCAACATTTTTTCTGCTCTACAAAACCTCTCATGTTTTACTTATTCAACCCTTTCCCTGAAAAATCCATGGTAACTGCTTATCTTTTTGTTATCACTGTACTTTTCCTAGTTTTTCTTTTTTATAATGCCATATAGTTAAATTCAGATAGTATGTAGCTTTTTTAGAACTGACTGCTTTCATATATCATTCCGTATTTAAGATCCACCCATGGCTTTCACAGGTTAATATTTCATTTCTTTTTATTGTTGAATAACTTTTCATCTTATTTATATACTAGAGTTTATTTATCTATTCACCTATTAAAGAACATCTTGGTTACTTCTAGTTTTGGTTATTATGAATGAATCGGCTATAAACATTCATGAGAAGGTTTTTATATCATCATAAGTTTTCAAGACAATTGGTAAATACTTACAGATTGTCTGGTAAAACTATGTTCAGCTTTCTAAGAAAGTACCAAACTATTGTCCAAAAGAACTCTAACATTCTTCATTCCTATTGAACCACAGTGGGAATGGTGGGGAATGAGAGAAAAGATACAAGAGACAAGGATGGGATCAGGAGGTCTGGAGCAGTCATAACTGCATCCAGTCCCAAAATACAAAATCAGTTTTATTTTATAGTATCTCAGTAGGGTTTTATATGAGGAAGTAGCAAAGACTAAAAACATATTTTTGGTCTTACAATATGATTGGAAAACGTAAATAACTGTATCAAGAACAATTTATTCTGTCAACAGTTTCTACTGCACAACATTGTTAACATATGTTAAAGATAAGAAATAAAAGGCAAGGGTTGCATAGTTTTCTGTATAGTTTCTAAAGATTAGGTAAAGAAAGAGGTACATGACATCTGACAACATATCTAAGAAGGAGAAAAACACGTTGTTTTAAGAGGAGGAAAAACATGTTGATTCAGCAGGAGGAAAGCAGCTGGAGGTCATTCCCTGAATGTCATGTGGGCTCTGCCACCGCACAGCCTGCTCTTCACACTTCTCTTTCTTTCTTTCTTATTCTGTCTAAGGGTATATTGATTTTCTTTTTTTTTTTTCCAAACAATCAACTTTTTCATTTTGTTGAAAAAATATATATAGAGAGAGAGAGACTCTTGTTTGTTTAGTTCTCTTCTGGATTTTTAAAAAATTTCTTCCTTTCTCCTAATTTTGGATTTGGTTTGACCTTGCTTTTCTAATTGTTCATTTGAAATTGTTTTGTTATATTGATGTAGGCATACGCTGCTACAAACTTCCTTCACAACTGCTTTGTTGTATTCTACAGATTTTTGTATGTTGTTCTTTCATTTTCATTTTTTCAAGATATTTTTCAGTTCTTTCTTAATTTATTCATAAACTCATTGATAATCCAGGAACATTCTGTTTAATTTCCACTTATTGTACAGTTTCCAAAGTTGCACTTGGCATTGATTTCTCGTTTAATTTCATTATGGATATGATTTTAGTTTTTCAAAATGTGTTGATGTGTGTTTTGTAGATCTAATATATGTCTATCCTGGAGAATTTTGCATATACTAATGAGAAACATGCATATTTTATAAGTGAGGAGAAATGAAATGTCCACTTGGTGTATAATGTAGTTTATATCCAATATTTCTTTTTAAATTTTCTTTCTGGATAATGCTAAAGTGGCATGTTGGAATCCTCAACTATTATTGTACTGGGATTTATCTTTCTCTTTATCTCTGACAATATTTCTTTCTATTTATTTGGATCTTCTGGTGTGTACATATCTATTTACGATTATCTTCTTACTGAATTAAACTCTTTATTATTACCTAATTTTTTGTCTCTTTTTCTTAGGCTTGTTTTAAAATTAAATATGTTAAGGAGGTAAAAATGTTTTTGTTACAAATGTAGTTTTATAATGCCCATTATGCAAAGGGTGTTTAATGTGACAAATAGGTAGTTTTTACCCCTTTGGTCCTCCTCTTGTTCTTAATTTCCAGTGATCCTTTGTGTTCATGTATACCCATCAATTAGTTCCCAATTATTAGGAGCACATGTGTTATTTGTTTTCCTTTCCTGAGATACTACACTTAAGAAAATTGTCTCCAGTTCTATCAAATTTCTACAAAAGACATTAGTTCATTCTTTTGTATGGCTAAATAATCCCTGGTGTATATGTAGCAAATAGTCTTAATTCCCTCATGCATTGATGAGTACTTAGGTTTATTCCCCATTTTGGGGTGGTGAATGTGGCTTCAATAAACATTTGAATTCAGGTGTGTTTTTGATAAAATGATTTCTTTTCCTTTGAGTAGATACTCAATAGTGGAGTTGTTGGATCAAATGTTAAGTCTATAATTATTTCTTTCAGGTATTTCTAAACTGTTTTGCATAGAGGTTGTACTAATTTGCAGGCCCACCCCACCTGCAAATTAGTTTCAGTATTACCTTTCTTTTGCATCAATACAGCATCTATTGTTTTTTGACTTCTTAATAATAGCCATTATAACTAGTATAAGGTGACATCTAGTTGTAGTTTCAGTTTGCATTTCCCTGGTGGTTAATGCTATTGAGCATTTATTCATATGTTTGTTGGCCATTTGTCTATATTCTTTTGAAATATTTGTGCTCATGTCTTTTGCACACTTTTTATTTATTTGTTTGTTTATTTATTTTTGAGACAGAATCTCACTCTGTCACCCTAGGTAGAGTGCAATGATATCATTGTAGCTCACAGCAACCTCAAATTCTTGGGCTTGAGTGATCCTCTTGCCTCAGCCTCCTGAGTAGCTGGGACTATAGGTGGCCCCATGGTGCCTGGCTAGTTTTTCTATCTTTAGTAGAGATTGTTAGTAGAGGCGTCTTGATCTTGCTCAGGCTGTTTTTGAACTGCGGAGCTCAAGAAATCCACTTGCTTCAGCCTCCCAGAGTGCTAGGTTACAAATGTGAACCACCATGTCCAGCCTTTTTTTTGCATACTTTTTAATAAGGTTGTTCGGTTGTTTTTCTTGATGATTGGTTTGAGTTCCCTCCTTGTAGCTTCTAGATATCAGTTCTTTATTGAAAGTAGAGTTTGCAAATATTTCCTCCCATTATGTAGGTTGTCTATTTACTCTTCATTATTTTCTTTGCTGTAGAGAATGCTTTTAATTTAATCAAGACCCCCTTATTTGTTATTCCCATATTTGATTTTAGGTTCTTAGTCATAGTTCTTTGCCTAGATCAATGTCTAGCAGAGATTTTCTTACCTTTTTTTTCCAAGATTTTTTTATGATTTCATGCCTTAAATGTAATTCTTGTAGCCATCCTGAATTAATTTTATATATGAAAAGAGACAGGGGTCCTTCTTCATACTTCTGCAAGTGGCTATCCAAGTTTCCTAGCACCATTTATTTAATAAGGCTTCTTTTTCCCAGTGTATATTGTCTGCTTTGTTGAAGATCAGTTGGTTGTAAGTAGATGACTTTATATCTCAGTTCTTAGTTCTATTCCATTGATCTATGTCTATCCTTTTACACTAGCACCATGATGTTTTGGTTAATATAGCCTTGTTGTGTAATTTGAAGTCAGGTAATTAGATGACTTTGAATTTGTTCTTTTTGCTTCAGATTGCTTTGGCTCTTTGCCAATCTCAAAAGAAATGTAGAATTTTTTCTAGATCTGTGAAATATGACATTGGTATTTTGATGGAAATGCCATTGAATCTGTAAATCACCTTAATATGAGCATTTTTAACAATGTCAATTCTATTTGATGAGCATAATATTTTTTATTTCTTTATGTCATCTGTCATTTCTTTCATCAGTTTCATAGTTATCCTTAAAGATCTTTTATCTCCTTGTTTAACTATATTTCTAAGTGTTTTATTTTCTTAGTAGTTATTGTGAATATTGAGTCTTTGATTTGAATCCCAGCTTGATGGTTATTAGTATATAGAAATGCTATTGATTTGTGTTCAATGATTTTGTAAGCTAAGAGTTTGCTGCATTTATCAATTCTATGAGTCACTTGGCAGAGTGTTTGGGCTAGCCTATGCATAAGATCATATTGTAAATGCAATGGGATAGTTTGATTTGGAACTCTTTCTTTTTTTCTCTGGCTGGGATTTCCAGTACTCTTGTTGAATAGAGCTAGTAATGGTGGGCATCCTTGTATTTTTTCAGTTCTTAGTGGAATGCTTTCAATCTTTCCTCATTAAGTTTGATCTTGGCTATGGGTTTGACATATATGGCTTTTGTAATACTGGTATATATTCCTTCTATACATGGTTTGTGGAGGGATTTTTATCATGAAAGATGCTAGATTTAATTGAATGTTTTCTCTATATGTATGAAATTATTACATGGTCTTGTTTTTTACTTCTGTTATGTGTTCAATCTTGTTTATTGGTTTGCCTATGTTGATCCACCATCTCTGGGATGAATAACTGATTATGGTGAATTAATTTTTGATGTTCTGTTGAACTTTATTTGCTAGGTTTTTGTTGAGGATTTTTACATTTATATTCGTAAGGTGTGTTAGTCTATAGATTTATTTTTTTGTTGTGTTCTTTCTTGGTTTATTCAAGTGATACTGGCTTCTCAGAGTGACCTAGGGAGGTGGCTTTTGCTCTTATATTTCTAGTTTCTTGAGATGTGACATCAGGTTGTTAACTGTGATCTTTTTGTATTTTTAATGTAAACAATTAAGGCTATAAATTTTACCTTTAAGATTGGTTTGGATGAATTCCATAGATTTTGATAGGTTGTGTGCTTTTCATCATTTTTTCAAAATAATATTTTGATTTTAATTTTAATTTAATCTTGATCCAGGGATTGTTTGGTAGCAGATTGTTTAATTTCCATGATTTTTTTTTGTAGGATTGAATGTTTCTTTTAGAATTGATTTCTACTGTTATTGCAGTGTAGTCTAAGAAGATACATGGTATTATTTCAATTTTTTTGAATTTTATGAAACATTTTTTATGATCTAAGATATGATTAGTCTTGGAGAATGTCTAGTGTGCAAATGAGAAGAATGTATATTGAGTAGTTTTTGTGTAGGATGTTCTGTAAATGTCTATTAAGGCCATTTTTTTGAGAGTATTGTTTAGGCCCAATGTTTCTTACCTATTTTCTATTTTTATGATCTGTTCATTCAGTCACTGGGGTCTTGAAGTCACTGGAAATTAAATGACTCTTTGCTTAGATCTAACAGGATTTGCTTTGTGAACCTATGAGCTTCTGTGTTAGGTGAATATTAAGTATTATGATATCTTCCTTTTGAATTATTCTCTTTACCTTTATATAACATCATATTTGTCTTTTTTTACCATTGTTGGTTTAAAGTCTATTTTAACTTATATCAGAATGAAAGATCTGCTCACTTTTATTTTCTATTTATGTGGAATAGTCTTCTTCTATCCCTTCATCTTGACTCTATGTGAGTTGTTGTGAGTCAGATGTGTTTCCTGGAGACAGCAGACACTTGGATTGTTTATTTTTATCCATTTGGCCAGTATATTCACAGGAGAATTCACAGAATTCACAATGAGTGTTAGCATTGATATGTGAGCTGCTGTTCTGTCCAGTATATTCACAGGGAAATTTAGAGTATTCATAGTGATTATTAGCATTAATATGTGAGCTGATGTTCTGTCCATAATGTTGGGTGTTAGTTTTTTGTTTTGTTTTCCTTCTGATGCTATTGCTTTGTGAGAGCTGTGAGCTTTAACTTTGGGGTAATTTTACACTGCTCAATATCTATTGTACTATTCCATCTATGATGCAGTTCTGAATATTCCTTCCCTATAGAGCAGGGCTAGTTGTGAAAACTTGCCTTAGAAAATTGTTTAACACTTTTATCTCAGCAGAATACAAAAGAGAAAATGGAGCAGAAGACAATATTTGAGAGATAGTGGGTAAATATTTTCCAAAACAGATGAAAGTAATCAATATACAAGTTTTATTTTTTAATTGTGAAAATCAATTAGGATGAATACTAAAATTAAAACACAATTCATAGGTACAGCATAGTCAACTGCTAAAAACCAAATATAAAGAGAATACCTTAAAAACAGAAAGATATAAAAGACATGTTTCAGGTCAGGTAACAATGGACTGACATTTCTAAAGTACTAATTGGTAACACAATACTTTGAACCTATAATTCTTTACAAAGCTAAGTAGCCTCCAAAACATAAGGTAGAAGACTTCTCAATTTGTCCATGAGGGAACAAGGTCCATAATTAAGTTCCTAACATAAACAATTTAAAAAATGGACCAAAAAGTAGAGACTATATTCATAGACACTGGCAACAGATAGTCCAGGGATTTCCTCCCTCTACCCCCACCCTGCCACCCCCAAGAGAGAACATATGACATTATCCAGATTTTCTTTTTCAGACTATAGTACACGGAGGCAGAACTGAAACAAAACCTGGCAAACCTACTGAGGTGAGGAAAAAGAGACTGAAATTCCAAAACACTAACATAGCTGAAGTTTCCACACTGGAGTTCTAGAAAGGAGGGCGATGCAAAGGAAATGAATTTTAGAAGTCTGCACAAAGTACACTGAGTTTTTATTTGAATACTTGAATAACAATATGCCCATGAATAAAGTAACATTCTATAAGTCTAGACTTCTCAGGAAAGAACAATTATGTAGGAGCTGGAAGATAAAGAGATCCCAGGGCTCACATAGGAGTAGAATTTATTTGAGATTCTTTCAGCCAAGGTGAGGAGAAGTCAGGTACAGATGGCATCCATTCAGTACCGACCTCAGAGGGACCATGCACTAAAATTGGGCCTACATTATCTATTATCTCTAAAATAAATAATCTAGACTTTTACTTAAATAGTTTAAAAACAAAAGTTAAATACTAAATTAATCTGTAGCAAAGAAATTCTCTTCCCTTTCTCTCCTGCACACACATACACACAATCCAGCACTTAGTGACATAAAAATATAAAGTACAGCATCCAATAAAAATTTTCCTGCTAAAAGACACGTAAAAATGTCAGCCATTGCTGAAGAAAAATTTGTTCACCAAAATATTCAAAAAGGACAGAGATAATAGCAGGCAAGGACCATCAGCTATTCTAATTGTGTTTTACATGATCAAATATGTCAGGAAAAATATGAATATAAATGGGATAAAATAAAAGGTAGAAAATAGGTTTAGATGGAACTTCAAGCAACAAAAATTATTATTAGAAAGTAAAAATTCACTGAAAATAGAAAAAAATTTAATTCTATGGAAAAAGTATAAAAGTAAATACATTACAATGAAAGTATCCAAGGGAAGTCCAAAAAGAAAAAAAAAAAAAGACTGAGAAATGAACATAGCTTTGTTACCTGTAAGATATCATCAGGATAATTGATATGCTGTGACTAAATTTCCAGAAAGGTAGAAGAAAAAGGGAAAGAAAAAAAAAAAAAACTACTTGTAGAAACAATGGCTGAGTATCAGTTTGTATTAAACTTATAAAGATGAAGAATTAAAAAGCTCAATAAACCTTAGGAGTATTAAAACAAAGATGGAAACAGCCATTGTGCATTATAATCAAATTTCTAAAAATCTAGGATAAAGAGAAGATCTATTAGGCATCTGAAGAAAAAGAGATACCTTACGCACAAATGAACAAAGGTAATAACTTTTAATTTATCAAGAACCTACCAAGTATAAGAAAACAAACTTCAGAATAATGAATTTTATCAGGAATAGAGATAGTTTTTCATTATGATAACAAATCAGTTAATGGAGAAGACATAGTGTTCTTAAATGTTCTGGAACTGAATAATAGAACTTCAGGGTAATCAAAGCCAAAACTGACAGAATTAAAAGAAGAGATACACCAGATAGGACAAAATTATAGTAGGAAAATTTAGCACTTTTTTTCTCAATAACTGTTAGAACAAGCTGATGGGAAATCAGTAATGCTATAAAAGACTTTATTAACACTATAAAGTAACTGCACCTAATTGGCATTTATAAGATACTCTGTCCAACAACAATTGAATTCATACTAGTTTCATGCTCAAAAGAAACATTAGCCAACATAGACCATATTTTGGGTTATAAAGTAAGCCTCAGCAACTTCGAAATGTTTGGAATCATAGTGAGTATGTGACTTCACCTCAACAGAATTCAGTTACAAATAATTCACTGAAAGTTATCTTTAAAATCCTCAAATACTTGGAAGCCTAATCAGCACATTTCTTAATAAACTGTGATTCAATGATGAAATAATGAAGATAATTTGAAAACAACTTTGAAATGAATTTTAAAAACGCGTATATCAAATTAGTGGGCTACAACTAAAGGGACATTTATATCATTAAACGATCTTAACAGGAAAGAATTTTCTAAAATCAGTGACCTATGTTTCTACGTGAAGATGCCTAATAAGTAGAAAAAAAAATAAACTGAAGAAAGAAATATTTAGGCTAAGAACAAAAGAAGATACAATAGAAATTACAAAGGGCAGCAGGGAAAGATTAAATCGAAACTTGTTTCTTTGAAAAAAAAAAGTCAGTTATAAATATCCATGTAGACTGATCAAGAGGAAAAAAGAAATCATAAAAATTACCAACAACAGGGATGAAATGTGGGAAAAGAAGGTACATTATTGTAGAAGGAGATAGTATAAGTAAATAACAAAGCATTTAACAACTTAGATGAAAGGAACTAATTTCTTTAAAGGCAAAAACTATCATTTAAATTATGTAAGAAAAAATATGAATCATTTTGCATATCTTAAATAAATTGAATTTATTGTGAAAAACATTTCCACAAGGTAAACTATAGGTTTAGATGGTTCCACTGGTGATTTTTATCAAATTGTTTGGAAGCTTTAAGACCAATCAATAACAAAGATACAATCCTTACCAAATATTAGCAAATGGAATGCAGTCACATATTATCAAAAGTATAACACATTATAACCAAAGGATGCGTACTCCAAAAATAAAGGGTTGTTTTAACATAAGAAAGCCAGTCAAAATAATGCATTCTCTCAAGAAGAAAAAACATAGGAACCTATTGATAGATATTGTGAAGTCAATTAGACAAAATATAACACACATTGATTATGAATAGAAATGAACAAGTACTATTTGCAAAAGAGTAAAATAAAGCCTTAAAGATTAAACTGTATTTAATGTGGAAAAATGATACTTTCCATATAAGATCATGTAGGGTATGGACTCTTATCACTTCTTTCCAACATTGTACTCAACATTCTAACCTATGCAAGATAAGGAAAAGAAAAAAATGTATGCATGTTGAAAGAAAGAAGTATCTGTTAATTTTTTACAGACAATATAACTGCGTCAATGGAAAACAGTAAAGAATCTCCATAAGATCCACTAAAACAAGTGAGTTTAGCAAAGTTGAATAATATAAGGCACAAACCCCAAATATATTTCTATATACCAGCAATGAAGAATTCAAATTTTCAAATCACAACATTTACAATAGTAAAAAGAAACTGCAAACTTTTAAAGGGATATAACCAACAAAATTTATGTAAGATTCATACATCAGAAATTATAAAATATTGATGAAACTTAAAATGGCTTAAAAATGGATAATTATACAACTTTCATGAAATAGACAACCACATATTTTTATTATCTCCAAATTGATCTATAAATTCAATGCAATCCCATCAAAATTTCTCTTAAAAATTGACAAAATGATAATATAGTTTCTAGAAAAGGAAAAGATCTGTAATAGCCAATGTGATTGTGAGAAAAAAGAATTAAGTTGGATAACACACACTGCTTCATACTACAACTTAATGGAATATTACAAAATTAAAAGTCATATTGGTCAATCCACAGACTAGAATCCAGAAATATACACTAGCATATATTGTTAACTGATTTTGGACAGAGGTACCATATCCAAGGAAATCGATTTTTTTCAACATATGAAGAAACCTCAGAAAATGTCAACCTTATCTTGAAGCATGTAAGAACATAAAGGAAACAAAAACCTTAAAAATAGATTCTACCCAAAGGATAACATTTCTGACGGCCATTCCAGAAAGAGAGCTCCAAAATTGCTTTGGAGTGGACAAGGCACTAGTATTGGTGCCTAGCTTCTCAGTAGGAATATTTCAGAGATGACCATAGTGTTATTCAGCAATGAGGTATATAGCACACTTTCTAGAATGAGTTTCCAAAATTAATTGCCCAACCCTATATGCCTAAAGGTGAAAATGAAAATTATAAAACAGCTAGAAGACCCAGGAAAAAAATCCTTTTGACTGTGGATTAGACAAAAATTTCTTAAGTGAAACCAGAATTCATAAACCATAAAAAAGCGAATTAAATTTATTCAAAAATGAAATTTTGTGTCCTTTGAAAAGCACTTTTAAGAAAATAAAGATACAAGGCATTGGTAGAAAATATTTGCAAATTGTATGCCTAATACTTTAGTTTCCTATTATAATATATTAGTACAAAATTAATGGTTTAGAACAGCACAAGCCCAATCTCTCAGTTCGGGAGGTCTGGCTTCAGAAATCTCTTTCATTGAGCCACCAGTCAAGGTGCCAGCAGGACATTCTGTCCTGTGGGTACTACAGGATTATCTTTTTCCCTGTTGTTTTTAGCCTCTGGAGATGGCCTGCATACCTTGGCTTATGCACATATCCTTGTATCCCTCAAACTCTTGCTTCCACTGTCATATATCTTACTTCTTTTTTTAACCTTCTTGCTTCCCTCTTATAAAGAACCTATAGTTACACTTAAAGCCACCCCAATAAT
>CAUYQV010053601.1:0-16700 GCA_963574575.1 Galagoides demidoff
TTTCTATTGATAGAAACAAATACAGGGAAGGTCAAGCACATTCCTGCAAGGACAGATGAAAGCAAATTCCACCAAGGACAGATCCAGATAAGCAAGCTTATCTAGACATATTGCCCCTCACATTTAGTATTTGGAAAAATACACTGACTCTAGGTCTGGGGAAAACCAGTGGCCACATTGTAAGAACATGCGATCAGTCCTATGGAGAGGTACAGAGGCCACTGGGAATATTTCTGTGTCCTCTGGATTATCTTATATTACTATTACATTAGGATGCCTCCCTAAAAGTTAGTGACTGCGCAGAATGGAAGAAATACTCCAAATGCAAAAGAAAATCTGATCTTTGAAGTAATATGACTTTTAGTAACGAGAATTAGATGTTTCATATAACATTGAACAGAATAAACTAGAATTTGAAATTTCAGGTACTCTGAATTAGAAATGGAGGAAACAAGTTGCTAGATGTGACAATGCCATTTTAAAAGGAATATCTTAATTTAATTAAGTCTCATCCATTAATATTTTTTTTGTTGCTATATTTGCCTTTGGGGTCCTAGTCATAAATTCTTTGCCTAACCTGATACCTAAAAGAGTTTTTTTCCTATGTTTTCTTCTAGAAGCCTTATAGTTTTATGCCTTAAGGTCTTTAGCACATCTTAAATTAATTTTGTATGTGGTGAGAGATAGAGATGCTGTTTCATTCTTCTGTAGGTGGCTATACAATTTTCCCAGCACCATTTACACTGAATACAGCCTCCTTTCTCCAGTGTATACTTCTGTCTGCTTTGTCAAAGATACATACAGCTATACAGTTTTATATTTCTGGGTTCTCTATTCTGTTCCACGGGTCTGTGTCTCTACTTTTGTAACAGCACAGCAAAGGAAATAATCAACAAATACACAACTTACAGAATAAAAGAAAATATTTGCAAACCAGACATCTGACAAGAGACTAATATCCAGAATCTACAAAGAACTCAAATAAATCAGCAAGAAAAAAAATCAGAAAGTAGACAAATAACCAAAAAAAAAGAAAAAAAGGTTAAACATCACCCATGATTTGGTCATCAAATTTCAAAGACCTATTACTCTTATTTATGAAGATCAAATGTTACCTGTTCCTACACATCGTCTCTTGTGAAACCTAACGCATCTTGTCATTCTTTTCTTTGAAATTATATATTCCTCATGATGTAGAATGCAAAAGTTCCAAACACATCCTATATTAACTTTCATTTTCTCAGTGGTGTTACAAACCTGCTGAGCCAGCAACAGAATCTCTGAAATCTTCTGAAGTGACCACACACAAGTTATATTCAATAAATGCCTCTGGCTTCTTCCTTCTTGCCTACGTCCACAGTCAGTAGATTCCCTATTCCAGATCTCTTCTCACAGACTCCAGGAAAAAAAAAATGAGTCCTCCTATCAAACAATGTGGATCATAGGGACTCAGACAAATTTATAAACATGCTTAATAATGGACTGTGTGAAGTCAGTGGGCAAATGTCTACACGTGCCCTGCTAGATAAATAAGAGCTAAAATGTCATCTGGGGAAAGAGAAGCACATGCCTGTGATGCAGAGAAACACAGGTGGGTTTTGGAGCTGCCCTAGCAGCTCTCCTGGTTGCCTGCTGCCAATTCTGTATATCCCCAGGCTGATCTGAAAGGGCTCCTGGTGGCTCAGATCACATGCCTGGCATCTCCAGTCCCTTTTCCAGCATAGCAGGCTGGAGGTTGGCTCAGGAAACTTGGATTCAAATCCTGACTCTGCCTCCCACTACCTACCTGTGACCTTAAACAGGTAGATCAATCACTCGTGCCAATTTCCTTGCGTGTAACATGGAGATAAAATGTCTAACTGCATAGGCTCACTGTATGAAATCAATGAGACGATGCATAGGTGTAATGACAGGATGGTTCAATAAATGCTGGTTTTTGTAATTATCAGAACTTCCCCTTCCAATGATCTTAAGACTTAAAGACAGTAAAACGTGACTCTAAGTCAGTGTTTTCCAACCTTTTTATCTCATGGCATACCAGAACCTATAGTTCAACTTCTGCAGCACACTTAACTTATGATGAACAAAAAAAAGTGTTAAAAAAAAAGAATATAATAACTATGCTTTGATCTTCTTCTGAAAATAATTTCATTAAAGACCTTTAAAATTTTTCACAGCATACCTAAGATCCTCTCATGGCACACTAGTGCACACTGGTTGAAAAGTCACTGTTCTAAACTAAGAAAAAAAGCCTGGGGAATTCTCACGACAAAGCCCAGTGAGTCGCCTCCAGATTGCAAGATAGGGATATGTTTCTAGACTTAAAATGTGACTAGTCTGAATTGAGATGTACTTTAAGTGTAAAGTAAGTATCAGATTTCAAAGACTTAAGGAAAGAATCTAAACTGTATCATTAATATTTTTAAAATGCTGATTATATGTTACAATAATATTTTAGACACGTTGGGTTGATTTTATATTATTGCATTTAATATTACCTGTTTCTTTTCACTTCTTTACATGTGGCTGCTAGAAGACTTAAAATTATATATGTGTCTCACCATATTTTTTTGCACAGCCCTATTCTAGAACATTGAAGTAGCATTGCAAGAAATGCTTCATTAAATTAAACCCTATGGTTTTGAAAGAATTACTGCATCGCCCCCAAAGTACTATTTCAGAGCAACTCAATCACAAGGTAACACAAAGCAAAATATGTCACAAAGTGCTAATCCCATCATTAAATATAGTTTCCCTTGCTACCGAGTGTAATCATTTATGAGACCAAAGGGCTCAGGGATTTCTGAATCACAAAAAATTTCAAATATTCATTCAAGAAATCTTCTTGTCATCTCTGCTAAATCTGTCATGATCTAATATGGCTACAATTTAGTGCATGACATTTTTATCACAGTTCACAAATGCGCTCAACTGGCACAAATACACAGCACAGAGCCGGGGAAAGGGTGATTTTTGCTCAAAATAATGTGCTTATTAACTAATGGACCATCTCTTACTGGGAAAGCTAGAGGTAATGAGAAGATGCACACAAACTAACCACAACTAAATACTCCAGTGGCTAATTACGTGGTTTACTTAAACTAGAAGACAGAAAGAGGTATCTCCATTTTTTATTGGTTCTCAAAGCTCAGAAGCTCTAACTTTTACTTATTCCTTTGTAGCAGTAAATTACTATAAGAAAATGACAGTAATACAAACCAAAAAACAGAAGTAACACTTGCATGCTGCACTGGCACTTAAAACCTATGGTCGATAATTCAGAAAAACATTTACAATTTGAACAATCAGCTTTTTACATGTCTAAGATTAGAATGAAAAATGATTTGTTTTGCTTAAGATGACATCCATCTCTTCCGCTCCTACAACATCTTGCATTTTTTCCCTTAGTTTTGATATAAGTATCAAAAGTATCATCTCAATATACTTGATATAAAAATGTCAAGTTGCTTCAAAATTCATAATTTAGGAACTAAATCATTTTACTTCTATCTGAGCTTCTAATTTTAAAGATTACATTATATTTTAAAGGAATATAATGTATGACATTATATATTACAATATATTTTAAAGGAATTTTAAAGATCACATTATATTTTTGATAGCAACCCCTTCTTCTGCTATGTTACTATCTACTATCTTGAAAGATATTCAAGATAAAGAGAAATTTCAATTCAAGGGAAGTCCCAAGCATGGGGGGAAATTCCTTCGTTTTGACTGGTAGGTCTATTGCCACTATGTACCTAAGTTCCAGCACTAGAAAAATGCTTGAAAGGGAAACCTAACTCTGAGTTGAAATGACATCTTCCTGGAGAAAAAACAGTTTGTGTTGACAACGTCCAGCATCTCAGTAGTCTAGCCACCTATCCTGACTAAAGCTTTAAATAAGAGATGTGCCTTAAAGTTGTAAAATACAGAATATTCCATAAAATTTACCATCAACTTTACTGTAAAGCATACATATCACAGTAAGAGGGCTTGTTAGACATAAGTGTGTCCACTAAAAAAATTACTTTTCAATTCTTGTGTCTATAATCTTGTATAGATTTCACATCTTCAAATACCAGTCGATGTACACAAACATGACCAAATTCCACATATCCGATCGCAGCTACAAGAACGCTGTATTTTAAAATGATGTAGAACATAAGCTCAGAACCAGGCAGATTCTACAGACAGACAGAGTATACAAAACAGGAACAAGCAGGCCCTTTGGAAAGATAAGAAAAACATCAAAATCGTCTCAAGTACTTTCAGCTGATTAAATATATTTCTGCCAAGGGAAAGTGGATTTAATTTCCTAGTACAGTTCAGTCTTTCTCACAATTCAGACTTTCTCAGAACTGTTGTGAGGACTGTAAAACGGTATAATCATTTTGGAAAACTGACAATTTCTCATAAAATTGAACAAATACCTACTCCATGCTTCTAGGTATTTACTCAAGAGAAATGAAACCTGATACACGAATGTTTCCGGGACTTTTGTGAAGATTAAATACAATCACGAATGTGAAAGTGGCTCACACAGAGCTGTGATTGGGGTAGAACTCACTAGATGATGCCTTCCATCTCCTTTCCTGATTCTGGACGTTAACGGAAAGAGTATAGGATCTCAACAGTGCAGATCTGGGTTCATGCCCTGTCTCTATTACCCATTTCATTCATTCATTTTACCCTTTTGAGACCTAGTCTGGGCCAAGAACTCTTCTAGATGTTCGGGATATTACGTTGAATGTGCTGGTCTAGTCTTTACTCTCAGGGGGTTTATATTCTGGTGCCATGGGCAAGATGTTTAAGTCTTCTGCACCTTGGTTGCCGCCATCAAAATTCAATTCAATTCAGCACCTTTTTGTCTTAAGGCTGGGAGCGGAAGAACTAACAAAAGAGAACCTGTGCTTTCAAGTCCTTTACAAATCCAGTGGGGGCAGCAGACCAGCAAGCTGGAGGTGCTGTAAGAGGGCAGGGCCCAGGACGAAGGGCAGCACCACACCCAGGCCTGCAGGGCAAGGGGACTGGGCACAGGAGGGTGTCAGAGAACGCTTCCTGAAGGGTGGGGTATATACAGGTCATTACGAAAGTTCTGAGATACACAAAAATCGAGAAACCTAACATTCACATGGATGGATACTAATGAAGCCTTCTCAGCAACACCAATAAGCTGAGCAAGCTGAAATTTGCACTGGTGAATCTGAAAGGTTGCTGTTGACTGCGTTTCTTGGAAGTGAACGATGGACCATAACACAGTCTGTCTCAAAACTTTCATAGTAACCCACATAAGTGCAATCTGCTGAGTAAACCAGGCAAAAGGTCCTCACAAATTCCTATTATTAGGAAGGTGAAATGAGAATCTGGTTATGAAAGCACTAATCAATCAGTCCATAAAGTCCTTTGTAACAAAGACGCACTATTTTCATTCTAAGGGCAATAGTGTCGCACTAGAAAAGCACCATGGGGTCCAGAAAGTTCCTACTGCCTTTGACAATATGTTGTCTTCCTACCCCATGTGCTTAATCTGGACTTTCCACACTTGTTTCCTCAGTCTCAGCGCTTCTAGCTTTCTGCCTGAAGGAACTGGGTAATTGAATAGATTGTTTTTAATCATATGGGACCAATTCTGACTTCTAGTCAAGTTTCTGGGATTTGCTAAATTCAGTCTGTGGTGTGGCTCTGTGGTAGGCCGCACTGGCCTCAAAGCATGAAACAGGCCTTCAAAACAACCAGGTTCTTATTATTCTGGAACCCACTAAGCACTTAATAATTTTTTTTTCAATTTAATTGAAAAGCTCTGTTTATGAGACTTGAATATAGTTTATACCATAAATAGCCAGAACGCAAAAGCAGCACAGAAAACACCAGCTCTGCTGGAGACTTTTGATCTTCATTTGCTGTTATATTTCATGCACTATCCAAGCCTCTGAAAAAAATGAAAGTAGGAAGTAGGACTGGGGACAAGGACTTAGAAAATTACTGTTTTCAAATACTGTGGCATTAAAATAAACTGGGATGAAGGATGTCATCAGAGAAATACACTCGGCACATCCTTGGTGTGTGGTGTGTGCTTGGGCCGACTGAAGGCCTTCCTGATTGCATCAGCAATTATGATGAAAGCCACTCCAACCACATGAACCTTGAACCATTTAAGTAGATTTTGAAAAAATGTTTAAAGCACTTCATTTTCCTCTAGGGAAGTTACAATAATTGTTAAATAGAGCAATACTATTAATGGCAAGGGTTTATGCAAATGTTATACTCTACCTTTCAGAAATATCTGCACTATAGTCAATGATGTCAGAGATTGTTTTCTGGATTGTCAGAAAAGAGAGGTTGTATGGAGATGCCCCTTCCAAAAATAATGGCAAGTATATACACAGAACAAAGTCACTGGTATATCCAGTAAAAGTGTGTATGGAGCCCTCTCCCCATCCTGGGTATGTTTAGGAGCTGTCTCATGTGAACAGGTGGAGTATGTCTGGTGAAGTAAGAATGAGGGATTTCTTTGTTCCTTGAAAGGACAAGGTTGGCTCGGCGCCTATGGCTCAATCAGCTAAGGCGCCAGCCATGTACACCTAAGGTGGCGGGTTCGAATCCCCAGCCCGGGCCCGCCAAACAACAATGATGGCTGCAACCAAAAAATGGCCAGGCATTGTGGCCGGTGCCTGTGGTCCCAGCTACTTGGGAGGCTGAGGCAGGAGACTGGCTTGAGCCCAGGAGTTGGAGGTTGCTATGAGCTGTGATGCCATGGCACTCTACCCAGGGGGATAGCTTGAGGCTCCGTCTCAAAAAAAAAAAAAAAGAATATAATAAAGTGTCAAGAGAGGCCGGGCTCGGTGGCTCATGCCTATAATCCCAGCACTTTGGGAGGCCGAGGCCAGTGGATTGCCTGAGTTCACAGGTTCAAGACCAGCCTAAGCAAGAGAGAGACCCCCCATCTTTATAAGTAGCCAGGCATTATGGTAGGTGCCTGAATTCCCAGCTATGTGGGAGGCTGAGGCAAGAGAATTGCTTGAGCCCAAGAGTTTGAGGTTGCTGTGAGCTATGACTTCCCAGCACTCTACTGAGGGTGAAAGTGAGACTTTGTCTCAAAAATAAAATAAAATAAAGGCCGGGCGGAGTGGCTCACCCCTACAATCCTAGCACTCTGGGAGGCCAAGGCAGGTGCATTGCTTGAGCTCATGAATTTGAAACCAGCCTGAGCAAAACATGAGACCTGGTCTCTACTAAAAATAGAAAAACTGAGGCAAGAGAATTGCTTGAGCCTGAGAGTTGGAGGTTGATGTGAGCTATGATGCCCTGGCACTCTACCCAGGGCAATAGCTTGAGACTCTGTCCTCTCCTCCCCCCCCAAAAAAAGATGAAGCGTCAAGTTCACAATGTAGACAGTTTAAGTCCTTTGAGGGTGAAGGAGGAGAGAAATTAAGATAAACAGAATACACTGCTTTCTTTGACTCTAAAAAATTTTCTCTCATAGATGTTTCAGATTTCTTTTTATTTTACCTGAAGTATGAAATGACTCAAAGTAGGCTAGAAAAGAAGGCTTCAAAAATTTCCTTCTTTTTTTGAGACAGAGTCTCACTTCGTCAGCCTTGGTAGAGTGCAGTGGCATCACAGCTCACAGCAACCTCCAACTCTTGGGCTTAGGTGATTCTCTTGCCTCAGCCTCCCAAGTAACTGGGACTACAGGCGCCTGCCACAACGCCCAGCTATTTTTTTGTTGCAGTTGTCATTATTGTTTAGCTGACCTGGGCTGGGCTCCAACCCGCCTTCCTTGGTGCATGTGGCTGGCACCGTAGCCCCTGTGCTATGAGCTCCAAGCCAGTTTTTCTATTTTTTAGTAGAGACAGGGTCTTGTTCTTGCTCAGGCTGGTCTCGAACTCCTAAACTCAAGTGATCCACCTGCCTAGGTCTCCCAGAGTGCTAGGATTACAGGTGTGAGCCAATGCACACAGCCCAGAATAATTCATTTAATTTTTACTTATGTATTTATTTATTCATTTATTTGCAACAGAGTCTCAGTCACCCTCAGTAGAGTGCTGTGGCATCATAGGTCACTGCAGCCTCAAACTCTTGGGCTCAAGAGATCCTCTTGCCTCAGCATCCTGAGTAGCTGAGACCACAGGCAACCACCACAATGCTTGGCTAGTTTTTCTCTTTTTAGTGGAGATAGGGGTGTCACTCTTGCTCAGGCTGGTTTTGAACTCCTGAGCTCAAGCAATTCACTAGTCTAGGTCTGCCACAGTGCTAGGATTACAAGTGTAAGCCACCGTGCCTGGCCAAAAATAATTTTTTTAAAGCTTTTCTTTTCAGGCGGCGCCTGTGGCTCAAAGGAGTAGGGTACCGGCCCCATATATGGGAGGTGGCAGGTTCAAACCCGGTCCCAGACAAAAACTGCACTTCGTACCTTTTCTCTATACATAAAATTATCTATCTATTATTTTTTCAACTTGTTTTCTCCCACTTAATATATCATATACAGGGTAGTGCCTGTAGCTCAGTGGGTAGGGCACCGGCCACATACACCAAGGTTGACAGGTTCAAACCTGGCCTGGGCCAGCTAAAACAACAATAACAGCAACAACGACAAAAAAATAGCTGGGCATTGTGGTAGGCATCTATAGTCCCAGCTATTTGGGAGGCTCAGGCAAGAGAATCGCCTATGCCCAAGAGTTTGAGGTTGCCGTGAGCTGTGACATCACTGCACTCTACTGAGGGCGACATAGAGAGACTCTGTTTCAAAAAAAAAAATGTATATATATATCTCATATACAGTCTTCCATATCACGAGATAAATGTTTTTTGTATACACACACATATGTATTTCATTCTTTTAGTAATTATTAATAACTTAGCAATTATTGCTTTATAAGTACCCCCAATTCAAAGACATTTGTTTCCAATTTTTGCTATTGCAAACAATGTTGCAATAAACAGTATTATGCATATATAGTTATATCACGTGTCGAATTTTGTTTATACGCTGCTTATTACTAAAACCCATTTAAAATAGCGAAAAACTATTTTTTAAGTTGCATCCAAATCTAAAAGATGCCAGTTGTGACCTTAGATAACAAAAGGGAGGGGAGGAGATTCAAGCTAATGTCAGAAAATTTATAAGTGAATTAAGCTAAAATGCTAATTTTGAGAGAGTAAAACAGATGGGGCTTTGTAATATGTGATCCAAAGGTTTCTAGAGACACTTATGTTTGAATTAGAAGATACAGCATGAGCTTTCCTGGCAGCAGAAATGGAAAGCAAAGTGATGTGAAATTGATTTTTTTCCCAAACAATTACTCCCACCAAATCACCCCTCATCATTCTATTTTTAAGTGCCAACATGAATGCTGTGCAGGTTAGAGTAAATGAGTGCTATTTAACAAAGTTTGTATTTACATGTTCTTTTTACATTTTCAGACTTTCTCTTTTTATTTCTAATGTCAGTGCTCTCCTTGATGGCAGAAATTTTATGAGAACTTTTCCCTGTCCTCCACAGTAGCCAAGAATGGACACCACTGTGGGGCTATTTCCATGAGAGATGTACACCCAGGAAAAATCTGTCCTGGGCTGCCCCTGTGGCTCAGTCGGTAGGGTGCCAGTCCCATATACCGAGGGTGGCAGGTTCAAACCCAGCCCCGGCCAAACTGCAACAAAAAAATAGCCAGGCATCCTGGCAGGTGCCTGTAGTCCCAGCTACGCAGGAGGCTGAGACAAGAGAATAGCCTAAGCCCATGAGCTGGAGGTTACTGTGATCTGCAACGCCATGGCACTCTACCAAGAGCAACAAAATGATACTCTGTCTCTAAAAAAAAAAAGAAAGAAAAGAAAATCCAGGCTCAAAAGAATTAGACTCCTCTCTCCTCTAAAAAAAAAAAAAAAAACCCACTTGACTGTTAACTGTATTTCTCTTATATCTTCCTCACATCACACCTCCTCCAATGTCATTACTACTTTCATTCTTTTTTTAATATTTTTTATTTTTTACCACTTTCATTTTTGTTACTTGTATTTATTGTGTATATCCTCAGAGTATGAAGTTTCTTTAATCAAAGTTGGCCTTACAGGCGGCACCTGTGGCTCAGTGGGTAGGGTGGCAGCCCCATATACCAAGGGTGGCCAGGTTCAAATCTGGCCCCGGCCAAACTGCAACAACAACAAAATAGCCAGGCATTGTGGCAGGCACTTGTAGTTCCACCTACTTGGGAGGCTGAGTCAAGAGAATCGCCTAAGCCAAAGAGCAGGAGGTTGCTGTGAGCTGTAATGCACCAGCACTTTACCGAGGGTGACAAAGTGCAACTTTATCTCTTTTAAAAAAAAAAGTTGGCCTCGAGAACTCTTGGAAGGAGTTCCCACCAGGGCAACATCTCTACTCATATCTCTCTGTTTGTTTTTTTTTGAGACAGCATCTCAAGCTGTTGCCCTGGGTAGAGTGCTGGGTGTCATAGCTCACAGTAACCTCCAACTCTTGGGCTCAAGCAATCCTCTTGCCTCAGTTTTCCTTTTTTTTTTTTTTAATTTTTTTTGTGGGGGCTGGGTTTGAACCCACCACTTTTGGCATATGGGGCTGGCACCCTACTCCTTTGAGCCACAAAAGCCAAAGGCGCCCTACTCCTTGAGCCAAAAAAGCCTTTTTTTTTTTTTTTGGTAGAGGAGGGGTCTCGCTTTTGTTCAGGCTGGTCTTGATTCATGAACTCAAGCAATCCACCCGCCTCAGCCTCCCAGAGTGCTGAGATTATAGGTGTGAGCCACCCCACCCAGCCCATATCTCTTTATGTAGCTTGAAAGTGGGTGGAAAGGACACACTTGATTGAATCTGTCCTTCAGGCCTCTGGACAGATTTTTCTTTCTTTCTTTCTTTTTTTTTCTTTGGTTGCAGTTTGGTCAGGGCCTGGTTTGAACCCACTATCCTCGGTATACCGGGCAGCGCCCTACTCACTGAGCCACAGGTGCCGCCCTTGATCCTGGATTTTCAAACCTCCTGCCCACATTCAAATAAACTAGAAGAGATAAGAAGTGTGGCACTGAAAAGAACTATTGTCAAGTTCCAGGAGAGTACTGCAAACCTGGCAGACACCGCACCCACCCCGCAAGGCCGCCCATCACCGCAGAGAGGGAACTTTGCTGAGTGCCAGTCCATAAAGCCTCCTGGAGAGACAACTGGGGACACGCCACCTGCCCACCAGCCTGACCAGTTTCAGCTCTCTCCACAGGCCTGCCTCCTGGGGACATCTCCCACCCAAACTGATACCTGCCTTTGTGTCAATGTTTCTACTTGTGCTTTGGGAGAAGATCCACAAAACAGTGGAGGTGAAAGAGAAAAAACTACAGCATGGAAGAGTTTACTGCCAGCAGGACCGCCTCCCCTCACCCCCCAGGCATAACTATGGACCAATCCTTCTCAATCTCTATCTGTATATTCTTTTAAGAGTGGCCGCAGGGAGCAATGTTGAGAAGGCTGGAACCCCCTCCACCTGCTGAACTGGCTGGGCCAGCTTGGGCAGGCCAAATACAACCTCCAGGCCTCCATTTCCTTTTCTGTCAAATGGAAACAATAGAAATACCCAGAAGATTGGGGTGGTGCCTGTGGCTCAGTGAGTAGGGCCAGCCCCATATACCAAGGGTGGCAGCTTTGAACCCAGCCTGGCCTAACTGCAACAAAAAATAGACTGGCGTTGTGCTGGGCACTTGTAGTCCCAGCTACTCAGGAGGCTGAGGCAAGAGAATCGTGTAAGCCCAGGAGCTAGAGGTTGCTGTGAGCTGTGACGCCATGACACTCTACTGAGGGTGACAAAATCTGTCTCTAAAAAGAAAAAGAAAAAAAAGAAATACTCAGAAGATTAAATAAGTAAATCCCCAAAAACCTTGCAACCAGGATGGCTTCCGGGCATGCAGGCAGGGCCGTGACACAGCACCCCGTGCACAAAAGTGTCTCATGCTTGGGACTGAAAGCTCTGTAGTCATGATCTTGAAATTCTCAATAATCTCATCTTTGAATTTCTGTTTTGTGAGTGAAGTCTCATGGGACCATGGAGCACGTCCTTCCTCCCTGTGTCACGTTTTTGGCTGCCCACTCCCCTGGTCTCTGCACCCCAAGTTCCTTCCCACTCCTACCCAGTGACCAGACTGGCCACTGTTTGGTGTGGATGGGGTCTTGGTGTAGCTGGGGGATGGGAGGGTCCTGTCCCCAGTGTCTCAGGTACCCGTGCTCCAGGTCTCCACCATGGGGCTGGGCGCAGTGGCTCACACCTGTAATCACAGCCCTTGGGAAGCTGAGGCGGGTGGATTGCCTGAGCTCATGGATACAAGACCAGCCTGAGCCAGAGCGAGAACTCGACTCTAAAAACAGCCAGGTTGAGGGGCAGCACCTGTGGCTCAAAGGAGTAGGGTACTGGCCCCATATGCCAGAGGTGGCTGGTTCAAACCCAGCCCTGGCCAAAAACTGCAAAAAAAAAACACAAAAAAACCCAGCCAGGTTGGCTTAGCACCTGTAGCTCAGTGGCCAAGGCACCAGCCACATACACCTAGGCTAGCTGGTTCCAGCCTGACCTGGGCCCTCCCAAACAACATTGACAACTATAACAAAAAAATAGCCGGGCTTTGTGGTGGGCACCTGTAGTCCGAGCTACTGGGAGGCTGAGGCAAGAGAATCACCTAAGCCCAGGAGTTGGAGGTTGCTGTGAGCTGTGATGTCACAGCACTCTACCAAGGGGAACAAAGTGAGACTGTCTCTAAAAAAAGAAATATCTGATCACAAAGGACAAGAACACTCCTGAAATTAAAATGTTGGTCCTGGGCAGCACCTGTGGCTCAAGAAGTAGGGTGCAGGCCCCCAAGCCCATATACCGGAAGTGGCAGGTTCAAACCCGGCCCCAGCCAAAAACTGCAACAAGGCTCTAGGCCAGCCACATACACCTGAGCTGGCGGCTCCACCAAACAACAATGATGGCTGCAACAAAAAATAGCCAGGCGTTGTGGCGGGCACCTGTAGTCTCAGCTACTTGGGAGGCAGAAGCAAGAGAATCGCTTGAGCCCAGGAGTTGGAGGTTGCTGTGAGCTGTGACACTACAGCAATCTACCATGGCTTGAGGCTCTGTCTCAAAAAAATAAAATATAATAAAAAACTGCAACAAAAAATAAATAAATAAAATGTTGGTTCTTGAAGCACTTTATTTTACATGTTCTGTTTTGTTTTGTTTTTTTTCAAAGAATCTTTTTCCAAATAATTCCATTTGTTTGTTTGTTTGAAAACAGAGTCTCACTTTCTCACCCTCACTAGAGTGCCTGGCATGGTAACTCCCAGCAGCCTCAAACTCTTGGGCTCAAGTGATCCTCTTCCCTCAGCCTTCCCAGTAGCTGGGACCATCGGTGCCTGGCACAACCTCCAGGTAGTTTTTAGACTTGGGGGTCTTGCTTTCTCAGGCTGATCTGAAACTCCTGAGCTCAAGCAATCCACCTGCCTCGGCCTCTTACAGTGCTGGGATTACAGGCAGGAGCCACCATGCCCCACCTTCGTTTCTTTTTTAAATTCAGCTTATGTCACGATTCCAATGTAAATATTCCCTTTAAAAGTCCTCTGTCTTTAAATATTTATCTGAAAGCTTCAGTTAAAGCTCTTAGTGGCTATTGATATTTCGATTTAGTATCCTTTGCAAATCATTTAATAGTATACAGCTGCCCTTTTTCCAAACATTAATGGTAAGCAGAGTAATTTACTGAAGATAACAAGGTTTTAGACTTTTTTTTTTTTTTTTTTGGAGACAGAGTCTCACTATGTTGCCCTTGGTAGATTGCCTTGGCCTCACAGCTCACAACCTCCAACTCTTGGGCTTAAATGATTCTCTTGGCTCAGCCTCCCAAGTAGCTGGGACTACAGGTGCCGTCACAACACCCAGCTATTTATTTATTTATTTATTTATTTCTTTATTTTCCTTTTTCCTCTATTTTCCGTGAACCTGCCAGCCCCGGTATATGGGGCCAGCGCCCTACTCCTCGAGCTACAGGCACCTCCCTCGGCTATTTTTTTGTTATTGCAGTTGTCATTATTGTTTTAGCTGGCCTGGGCCAGGTTCCAATCCACCTGCCTTGGTGTATGTGTCTGGTGCCCTACCCACTGAGCTACAGGCACTGCCAACTTTTCTATTTTTTAATTGTCACCCTCAGTAGAGTGCCATGGCATCATAGCTCACAACAACCTCAAATTCTTGGGCTCAGGCAATTCTCTTGCCTCAGCCTCCCAAGTAGCTGGGACTATAGGCACTGGCCACAATGCCCAGCTGTTTTTCTGTTACTGTTGTTGTTTAGCAGGCCCCAGTGGGGTTCGAACCTGCCAGCCCCAGTGTATGTGGCCAATGCCCTAACCACTGAGCACAGGGGAATAGTGGGGGGGCCGAGCCTGTTATAACCATTTCAGTAGTTCACTATACTTGTCATTATTACTGGTAATTTTTCCTCACTATTGGTTTATTGGCCATTTTTTTTCCTGTTGCTTACATGCCTGGTAATTATTTACTAGATGCTAAACATGAATTTTACCTTATTGGTGCTGGATATTCTTGTATTTTAAAAATACATATTCTTGTGGCACCAAGCACAGTAGCTCACTCCTGTAATTCTGGCACTCTGCAAGGCTGAGGTGGGTAGGTTGCCAGACCTCACAGGTTCAAGACCAGCCTGAGTCAGAGCAAGACCTTGTCTCTAAAAATAGCCAGGCACCGTGGTAGGTGCCTATAGTCCCAGCTACTGGGGAGGCTGAGACAAGAGAATCACTTGAGCCCAAGAGTTGGAGGTTGCTGTGAGCGATGATGTCACAGCACTGTACCCAGGGCGACAAAGTATACAAATTTATATATATTCTTGTTTTCTGTTCTGGTACACAGTTGAGTTACTCAGGAACAGTCTGACCCTTTGAAGGCTTATCAGATAGGACCCAAGCAGCCTTTTATCTCAGCCTAATTTTTCTGTGTTCCTGAGGCAATTCCTTTCTGGGTACCTGCGCCTCACATCGGGATGTTTTTCTCCCTGGCCAGTGGGGTGGGAATACTGACCATTCCCAGCACTGTGGGAGTTTGTGTTCTTCGGGCTGCTCCTTTCAAGAAGGTCTCTTTCTGACCTTGAGTAGTCATCTCTCCTGCAAGCACTGGTCAGCAGAGGGGCACCCTCTGCAGCTCTCAGAAGGCCTTGGTCTGTGCAGCTCTCTCCTCTCCAGTTCTTTGCCTTATAATTCTGGTTGTCTTGACTTCTCTGAACTTTCACCTCTGTCTCCTCTAACCCACTCAGCTCCTGACGTCACACACTCAGGGAAGTGGCTCAGTCCCTCTGCACATCTGGCTTCTCTGAACATCTTCCCATCTGCCTGTGCTTGCTAGTAGCTTCTGCAAGAAGACTTCACGCCTGCAGCACCCTCACCCCTCACATATGCCCACCACATTCTGTGCCTACTCCACACTCACTAGTGGCCCTAAGGGTTTCTTCTGCTTGCCTGAAGACTGTGACCAGCTCTCGGCCAGGCAGCTCAGGAACCCATCCACCATGCACTTGGAGGGCCACAACCACACGCTCTTCAATGAGGTCCGAAGCCCCATTCTGGGTCAGTCCTTCATTGTACCTCTTGAAGCACTCTTTCCATCTTTATGGTTGCTCTCCTATCACAGCTTAATAATTCTTTCAATTAAACTTTCTGTTTAAGTTACTGTGTGTTTTTTGTCTCTGCTCCACGTTTATACGAGTGTTCATAAGTCAGTCTTGAATCTGGCATCATTATTGATCCTCTGATCAGTTCCAAAAGCTTGTGGATTTTGTGCATTTTAATAGACATAATAATATCATCTGAAACACTGACCATTTGATATTTTACTTCCTATTCTTGTATCTCATATCTAGCTCCTCCCCTGATATACTGGCTCAAGAAGGCCTTCAGCAGTGTTGGGAAGGTAGCTGGACCTGAGCAGGGTAGTTGGTGGATGTATGTCTTTTGGACTGGCCTAGGTTAGGCTGACCTGAGCTGTTACGGAAATGGGGCTAATCAAACCTTGCCAGTGCAGGACTTTGCAGGTGGGTTGTTTGGCAGAGCTGGTTGTTTCGGGGGACTGATTAATGTCCCTGGGACTTTCTGACGTAGAAATACAGCTATGAGTTGTTCTGGGAACATGTTACGGGAGTAGAGTTGATCAACACCCTGAAAACTCCTAAGAAACAACTGATAAGCCTTGAAAATTGTGTACAAAATCCAGCACTGTGCTCTGCATGATGCATGCCGTCTCTAGGACGAGGCCTGGCTTGCTATCTAAGTCACTAAAATAAAATCTTCCTTTCTTTGCTAGAACTTCCCTTGCTCTTGTTGTGTCCAGTCATTTCTGAGACGATCTCGAGCCCTCAGCAGTGTCTCTGACAGTTGGGCACATGATGTGGAGGTAACTGACAGCAAGGATCTTTCTCATGTTTCTATGTTACAGAAATGAGTCTAGGGCAGCACCTGTGACTAAAAGGAGTAGGGCACCGGCCCCATATACTGGAAGTAGTGGGTTCAAACCCAGCACCAGCCAAAAAAAAGAAATGCGTCTAAAATTTCTCTATCACTTTAGATAGCTTCCGTAGATGTCCACTTTTTTAATAATAATTATTTTTATTTTGTAACTTTTTTTTTTTTTTTTTTGGAGACAGAGTCTCACTTTCTTTTTTTTTTTTTTTTTTTT
>CAUYQV010053605.1:0-24849 GCA_963574575.1 Galagoides demidoff
ATACCAATTTTCTAAAGTGTTCTGATCATGAAAGGATGGTGGATATTATCAAAAGCTTTTTCTCCATAGATTGAGAGAATCATATGGTCATTGGTTTTTAGTTTGTTTATGTGAGGAATTATATTTATAGATTTACGTATATTGAACCAACCTTGAGACCCTGGGATAAACCCCCTTTGGCCATGGTGTATAATTCGTTTGATGTGTTGCTGGCTTCTGTTCTCCAGGGTCTTATTGAATATTTTTGCATCAATATTTATTAGAGATATTTGTCTATAATTTTCTGTTCTTATTGGGTCTTTTCCTGGTTTGGGGATCAAGGTAATGTTTCCTTCATAGAATGTGTTGGGTAGTATTCCTTCTTTTTCTATATTTTGGAAAAGGTTGAGTAACATAGGTAGTAGTTCCTCTTTAAAGGTATGGTAGAATTCTGATGTGAAGCCATCTATTCCCAGGCTTTTCTTTTTAGGGAGATTTTGTATAGTTGATGCTATTTCGGAACTTAATATAGGCCTGTACAAAATTTCCACTTCATTCTGGCTATGTCTTGCAAGGGTGGCATGCTTCCAAGTATTGCTCTATTTCCTTCAGATTTTCATATTTTTGAGAATAGAGTTTCTAATAATATTCATTAAGGATTTTTTGAATTTCTGAGGAGTCTGTTGTTATTTTGTCTTTATCATTTCTGATTGATGAAATTAGAGATTTTACTCTTTTTTTTTTTGTCCTAGTTAGGTTAGCCAAAGGTTTATTGATTTTATTGACCTTTTCAAAAAACCAACTTTTTGATTTATTGATCTGTTGTGTAATCCTTTTGTTTTCCATTTCATTTAATTCTGCTCTAATTTTGGTTATTTCTTTTCTTCTGCTGGGTTTTGAATTGGAATGTTCTTCCTTTTACAGTTGCTTGAGATATTCCGTGAAGGTGTTAACTTCCTCTCTTTCTGTTCTCTTGAGGAAGGCTTGCAGTGCTATAAATTTCCCTCTTAGGACTGTCTTTGTGGCATCCCAGAGGTTCTGATAATTCGTGTCTTCATTATCGTTTCATTCCTAAAATTTGGTAATTTCCTTCTTAATCTCATTTATGACCCAGCTATCATTCAGCATAAGGTTATTTAGCTTCCATGTTTTTGTATGAGTATGCAGATTCCTGTTGTTACCGAGTTCAACTTTTATTCTACAATGGTCTGAGAATGCAAGGAATAATTTCTATACTTTTAAATTTGTTGAGGTTAGACTTATGATCTAAGATATGATCAATTTTTGAGTATGTTCCATGGGCTGATGAGAAAAATGTGTATTCAGTTTTGTTAGGATGAAATGTTCTGTAGATGTCTGTTAAATCCAAATGTCGAATAGTTAAGTTTAGTTCTAAAATTTCTTTGCTTAGCTACTTATTGGAGGATCTATCCAACACTGCCAAAGGAGTGTTAAAAACTCTGACAAGTATGGAGCTGAAGGAAATTAAGTTGCTTATGTCTGCTAGAGTCTATCTTATAAATTGAGGTACATTCTGGTTGGGTGCATAAATGTTAATAATTGAAATCTCATCATGTTGAGTGTGACCCTTAACAAATATTACGTTACCATCCTTATCTTTCCTTACTTTTGTTGGTTTAAAGCCTATTGTATCTGCGAATAAAATTGCAACACCTGCTTTTTCTTTGATTTGCATTTGCCTGAAATATAGATGACCATCGCTTCACCCTGAGTTTATATTTATCTTTTAAGGTAAGATGAGATTCTTGTATACAACAGATGTCTGGCCTGAGTTTTTGGATCCAGTCAGCCAACCTGTGCCTCTTTAGAGAACAATTTAAGCCAGTCACATTAATTGAGAATATTGATAAGCCTGGTAGAATTTTGGGTATCAAGTTTTTTGAAAGTCCAGTGGACATTTTTAATCCTTTATCACTGTGGAAGTTGTAATTTGATCAAAAGTTTCTGAGTGAGTTTACTTCTGTGGTGGAGAATTGCACTTGACATTATGGAGGATAGGTCTGAGAATATCCTAGACAGCTGATTTAGTTATGGCAATGTTCTTCAATATGTGAATGTCATTAAAGTATTTACTTTCTCCATCAGAAATGAAACTCAGTTAGCTGGATACAAGATCCTGGTATGAAAGTTATTTTGTTTTAGGAGATTAAAAGTCAATGACTACCCTCTTCTAGCTTGAAAGGTTTCAGCAGAGAGATCTGTAATCATTCTAATATTCTTCCCCTTGTAGGTTATGTTTTTTTTTTTTACGTCTGGCTGCTTTCAGAATTTTTCTCCTTCATATTAACTTTAGTGAAGTTAATTATGATGTGCCTGGGGGTTGAACAATAATTTTTAATTCAACCTCTTAATATGTTGTTTAGGATATTATATCATTTATGATTGAAATATGTTTGTAATTTCCCTTTATAATAATATTTTTTTTCCTATTTTATTATCAGGTATATGCAGATGAAGTAGAATGAATTTGAAGTATTTCTGCTTTTTCTCTTGTCTCTAAGATTTGGCATGATCTGTTTTTTGAAATTATCTTCTATTTTTTACTTATAAATATCATTTGTCTATTTTTTGAGGCTTTGAAAAAAATAAAAAAATATATAGTAAATTATCTGATAAAGGTTTTATCTGGATAGCATCATTAAAAAAAGCCATAAGAAAAAATGTAGGAAGTATTTTTCAAAAATAAAGTAAAAACAAATAATACTTTTCCTTGTTGTCTTTCTTTTAATATATATAGTGCCTTAATAGGGAATTTCCAGTAGGACAGAGGGACTCAAGAATAAGAAATGAATAGGAGTGGTAGTGGTGGAAGAATGCTAAGACAAAGAAGAATAAGAGACCTAAGAGCAGGGTTCAGTGCTACCCCAAAATAGTAGCTGAGAGAAAGAGTGAAAAGGTATATAAACTTTCTTTTTGGTCTAACCGCATTATCCCCTCTTAGCTCAAAAATTTCCCTTTTGCCCACCTCTCCCTTTGTGGCTAGCTCATCTCTTATCCCTATTATATTTACTGATACTTAATCTAGTTTTATTACAGCATAGTTGCCACATAGACTATGTTAGGTCAATGTTAGTCTAGTTTTCAAAGGAAAGTTCAATGAGTTGACAGGTAAAATGCAATTAAAGTCAAAAGCCTCAAATCACTTTGGTTTATTTTAAATCTTACACTTGATGCTCACCCATCATCATATCATTTGTAGCCACAGGGCACTAAAGCTAACTGACACATCAGACAGAAAACTCCAAAGCACATTGCTCTGGAGAAATTTGCATAATGTCCCTCAAATATCAGGGGCTTCCCTCAGGGCTCACAAGCACTATAATGAGTGAAGCATCTCTAGTGGTAGGTCTAAACATATCAAGTCACTGATTGTTTTTATTCAGTGAGACTATTTAAAAGCTTAATAATTTACTTTCACTATACTCCCAAATTTGAGGTCACATAAGGGAGAAGTTGCAGCATTATGCAGACATAATTCACAGCTTACCATTCAATCTGGATACTTTAGTTGCATTGCCACATTTTTGAACTGATAAATCTGATTATCTTAGAGAACATACCACTTGCTCCATTCAGAAAAGATTTTTAATCCAGCAATAAACATTGCATCAGGGGCATTTGAATGCCCACCAAAATAGACACTCAGATACAAAAGCATAAAAGAACAAATTTCTTTCCTAAAAGGTCAGTCTAAAATGGATATACTGACACAGTCACATGTATAACAGAAAACCTAGAAGCCAAAGATCTTCTAGGAAATCCCCCTCACTCCCTTTACAGCCCAGGTGTCTTACCACCTATTTTAAGAAAATACTTTCATGTCTTAAATGCATTTGTGCAAGGGCATAGGGATTTGTGTCTTACCAATCATCTTTGTAAATCTCATCTTCAATTATGTGTTCCAAAAAGCATCAAACCAGAAACCTTCTCCCACACCCATAATATGGTAGTATCACTGCTATATTTTTTCAGAAACCATAGCTAATCCAAAATCATTCCCATTTTTCCCAGCTCAAGGTGACATGTTATTTCTAACTAATAGTAAAGGTAGTTCCTTTGTCCAAACTACCTGAGCAAAGAAATAAGCACTTTTCTATCCCATTATTACAAAGAAAATAATCTTTCCTAGGAACAGTTGGAAAGCCAATAGTTTTAGTTATTGACCTGGCTAAGTTCTAATGATATCAGCTTTTATTAATTTCATACGTCAACAGAGTATGAAGGGAAATCACACTTCCTGTTCATCCTCTCTCATTTTTATCCAGTTCAGGTAGCATAATAAATGTATTGATTAGCCACTAATTGTCCTTCATCTTAAAAATTAATTGAAAAGTAGATTTTTGAAAAAGTACCATTTCTGTTTGGACACAGGCTGGATATTCATGCTGCCTGGGCTGTCCACAGGCTACACATCTGAATTATGCACATGCTATACCAAGTGTTACAAAATGCTTTATTCAGCCAGCTGCAGACATAGATTTCACACTGAGAAGTGCAGTGCTTCCAATAGGAATGCCCCTATGGACAGTCAATAAATCTTTATGAAAAGCCTTCCTCTGCTTGGCACCTGTGGCTTAAGCGGCTAAGGCGCCAGCCACGTACACCTGACCTGGCAGGTTTGAATCCAGCCCAGGCTGCCAAACAACAATGATGGCTACAACCAAAAAAACAAAACAAAAGAAACAGCAGGGCATTGTGGCAGGTTCCTGTAGTCCCAGCTACTTGGGAGGCAGAGGCAGGAGAACCACTTGAGCCCAGGAGCTGGAGGTTGCTATGAGCTATGATGCCTAGCCAGGGTGACAACTTGAGGCTCTGTCTCAAAGAAAAAAACAAGGAAAAGAAAAGAAAAGAAAAGCCTTCCTCACAAAGGGAAAAAACGGAACAGCAAGTGAATAAAGGGAGAGTTGGTTGGAAGCTTCTGTGACTTCTTTGGAAAAGACGACTTACTGAACACAAAAGGGAATGTCTTCCAGCAGAGGATTAGGGACTGAGAAGAGCAATCCCCAGTCATTTTGGAATAAAGGAGATTGGGCAGTCAATTCAAACCCTTGGCAACTAGATTACTATTTACCAAAAATTCACAACCAATAGGAGTGAAAGCATTCCTGTCACCATCGATAGCAACTGTTTTTATAAAGTAAAGGTCAGGATGACATGCTATGTATATACTGACACCTCACCTTTCTACATAATATATCCAATACCTTCGACTATCCCGAGTTAGCCAGGAAACTAGAGGACAGCCAGAAATATATAGTCTATGAATGATCAAGCAGTAAGACTTATGTTCCTTACCAATCAAATATAACATAAATATTAGGGATAAGGTTAGGGTTCTCATAAGGGGACTCTTGTCTAAAAGTAACAAGCATATTTGTCTGGTTTCCAGGGACATAACTGATTAGGAAGAAGGGGGCTGCCAGATACATCAAATAGTAACAGCTGGAAAGCAGCGGAAGAGATTAAAGAACTATAAAATGAAGACATAAAATTTTAAAACCACAGCAGTCTGGGGATATTTAGTGAAGGAGCAAATAGTCTTATTAATATCAAATGTTCCCAGTAGAAAATTGTATAAAGCAAAGCAAAGAAATTGATGTTCATAATGATGACAAAACTCTAACTTTGTTCTGTTACTATCATCTGCAAATATTATACCTACAGCTCTAAGCAGGTGGCCTTCTTGAGGCAGTGTGATATAGTGAAGGAAAAAACAAGGCACTTACTAGTTATACGGCTTTAGATTAGTGGTTTCAACTGGTGTGCTGCAGCATACTGGTGTGCCATGAGAGGATCTTAGGTGTGCTTAGAAAATTTTTGCGTCCATTAATTAAATTATTTTTGAAAGAAGTTTAAAGCACAGTAAGTATATTCTATATTTTACTCTTTTTTTGATCAACATAATTTAAGTGTGCCACAGAAGTTTAACTATAGGTTCAAGTGTGCTATGAGATAAAAAGATTGAAAAACACTGCTTTATATACATTAGTTAATGATTTAACCCCATATTTTTTGTCTGTAGTATGTGAATAGTACTACTTTCCTCACAGGATTGTTGTGAAAACAAAGTAAGATACGATAAATAAAAGCACTTCATAAAATATAAAGTTCTAAATAAGTGGTAAGTCCCTATTTCCTTGTTCTGCTTGCTCCAAAAATATGACTTTAATCTATAGTGGTTATCTCTGCTTTTTCATCATCTTCTGAGCTTTCTGCTTTAACATATCTCTCCTTCTCTTTTATGTTTAAGGGATTATGATACCATCATTCTTGCTATACCTGAACCTACAGGCATCCTTGATCCTTCTCTGTCCATTTATAGCTAAGCAGTGATCTTGTACGTATTTCTAACTTCTCTTATAGCTTTCCTTCATTTGCCATTTCTTCTGATAGATTCTTTTTTTTTTTTTTGAGATAGAGTCTCACTATGTCAGTCTCAGTAGAGAACCGTACCATCACAGCCCACAGCAACCTCAAACTCTTGGGCTTAAATGATTCTCTTGCCTCAGCCTCCCAAGTAGCTGTGACTATAGGCACTCATCACAATGCCCAGCTATTTTGTTGTTGTTGTTGTCACTGTTGTTTTAGCAGGCCTGGGCCAGGTTCAAACCCATCAGCCCCAGTGTATGTGGTTGGTGCCATAACCACAGCACTACAGGTGCTGAGCCTCTTCTGATACATTCTTGTCCAAATCCTGAGAGCCTTATCTCTAACTGGTTCCTACATCTAGTTTCCCTCCATCCATTTGAGCTTTCTTGTAACTGTTCTAAATGCAGCTTTGTGTATGCCATCCTGTGGATCCAAAGCTTCTACTGGCTTCCCAGTGCCCTAAGGATAAAATCCAAACTCACCAAACTGGCATTTATAAAAATCTATGGGAGAGATTTATCACAGGTCTCAAGAAAAGCTGTGCTTCTTTGTGAAATTGGTTCATTTTTACTTTATGAACACCTGCAAGTATTATAATTAATGTTCCTTATTTGATCTGTCTGCTACGAAGCTCAGAGTCAAATTTAGGGCACAACCATAAATCTTCAATGTTGCCTATTTGGTAGACTAACCTTACTTACCCTGGCCTCATTTTGTTTCTTACATTTATTTTTCCTTCATACCTATTTCTGTGTCCATTTGTTAATCCTATTATTGCATGTATTTCTTGGTAAACCAACCCAAATCCTTGTTAGAATAACATGAAATGAGAATGAGGCAAAGTATAAAATGATATTGTGAGACCAAAGGAAATATATGGTCATGTGAATACAAATAGAAAAGAGTCTGGGTAGCGAGAGAAGGGGCAGAAATTAGGATGAGAATGAGGATCTTCACTGGTGTGAAGATTAGTATTAGTTCAATTGTGAGGAAAAAAGAGCTCTTTGGGGGAACATTTATGATAAGTTGTCATGAGCTATAATGGAAACAAATAAAGCATTTATAATATCAAATCTGTTCCTAATAACATCTATGAAATGGAAAGCTCTAGTGCTAACCTTTTATCTTAAAATATTTTACCAACTGATAATTAAATAAAGTCAAAGCTAAGCAAAATATGATGACTACATATATTTGGAAAGCTTTGCTTTGTTTCTTATATAAAATACAAAGCCCTTTCACATGCAGAATTTTACTGAATTGTTCTAACCATACTGGACTATTCTTTCCTCTGTTATAGAAGTTATTCACACTGGCAAGAAGCTGTTGCAAGCAGCATTCTCCAGATCTGGGTGTTTAAAGATGTATTTGCTATAATACAGAATGTTAAGATATGTTGCTTTGCTCCTCTCTCTTAGTTCTCCCCTGCTAGCATTTTCCCTTGTTCTCTAAATCACCAAGCTCTACCATACCTATGTCAGTCTAATCTCTTTACCCATTTTTTATGTTGAGCCGAGCCTCTTTTCAGATACACTACCCAACCCTGCCTTCTTTATCCCCACTCTCCAGCCCCAAAAGAACAGCTTTCCACTTATTTGCATGCCTGGGCCACTCCCTCTGCAGGCCCCACCTTTCCAAAAAGGCACTTGTTTTTGAAGCATTTCAGCTATGAAGACCACCCACCATGGGGCTCACTTATTCTCATTCCATATTGTACGGCACCAACTTGTATGTTCAGAATGTAAGCTCCTCAGAGAAAGGATTTTCTCTTTTGTTTGGTATAGACTACCACTAATGCAGTTCTTCCTGGGTTTTACTGGAATTATCCACTGAATCATGTGACCTCACTTTGGCATCATTTTTTTTCCCTAAATTATTTGAGGCTCTCTTCCAGATTTTTTTAAAAAGTAAAACATTAGCACTTTCTGCTTTCAGGATAGCTGTAAGCTACACATCTGAATGTACATGCTTCATCGTGCTTTGCTCTATTTCTTACAGATAACAGCATCAAATTAAATCCCCTTCAAGAGGCTACTACAAAGGTAAAACACAAAGTCATTTTCCTTCTGGCTAATCTACAGATGATCTTATTCACTCCTACTTCACAGAAAAGTGACATTGGTCCATTTGGAATGAGTTACCACAATGTTGGTTTAAAAAAGTAAAGTCATTGATTTCCCTAGAACAAACATGGGAAAGAAACCTTAAGAAACTCACAGTGTTACTGAGTAATAAATCCTATTTAATTAATGCAAATACTTAATGACTTTAAATAACTTTAAAGATCAAAATGCATTAAAGGATAAATAGATCAGACAGTACATAAATAGTTGTGTGGAACCAGGAGTCAGATATAATCAAAATCTCCAACCTCAGAAACTAGTTTCTTAAGTATCCATGTGGAGAGTAAAAGATGTGGTCTCCATCTGCTTTTTGTTGTTTTTTTGTCTTTTTAAAACAAACTTATTACCACTTTTAGTTTGCACTTAAACATTTGCTCAAAAAATGTTTGATTACTATGAAAGCTGTTCCCAGGCTAAACAATAGTGAGAAAGTTAAGCATTTGCTCAAAAAAATGTTTGATGAATATGAAAGCTGTTCCTAGGCTAAACAACAGTGAGAAATCTCAAATGCAGACAATGTAAAAGAGAGAAGCAAACACACTAGGATAATCCATAAATTCTCTAAGGACATAAAAAGCTAACACCTTGACATTGAATCCTCTTTAGGTCCATGTCATGACAGCATTTCATCTAAGACCCCTATTTCTCTCAAATCACAGGCAGTAGTCTTACTGTCAACACCAATGGAACTTTTGGCTTGTGCTCAATTATCTGGATGAATCACAATACTTAATCTTTGCTGTTTGTGTATATAGATAGAAGATGGGCACCTTGTAAAGCCTATACACAACATTTACAAGAAGTATTAAAGGATATGTCCTCCAAAATCATATGTAATAGTAGAAATATAAATAGTAGAAAATAGAAATATAAACATGAATTATTTTAGCAGGGCCTTCATCCAAGATACATTCCAGTATAAACCCTACTTCTGAGTAACACACAACAAAAATGCAGATAAATTGCTTGAGAATGATGACTCTATAACTGAAATATGCTACTACATTCATGTATATAGTCACATAAAGAATATATTCCATATAAACACTGAGATCATATGAATATCTTTGTACAAAGTATGTTGAACATATTCTACCATCAATAGCTGACAATGCAAACATATTAGGACAGGTGTAGATTCTATCACCACTGGCTCTTAGTATTTAAAAGGGGTGCAGCTAATAGAAAATAAAATATGATGTGACAGGTAAAGTCAGGATGATGAAAATTTGGATTATCAAAATGACGTCTTGACACAATATCCACAATGGCTTCATTATGAAAGTTTAGCTCTCTGTCCACAATGTTTTTACAGTGCCCCTCTTGGCAGAATTAAAATGTGCAAGAATATTTTCTTCCTTATGAACATGTTGCTGCTAAGTATTAGCATTAGTATTAGTATTTGCTGAGATGAAGTTAGAGTATCTTTTGGGAGGTCAAGCTGAGCAGACTGCTTGATCTCAGGAGTTTGAGACTAGCCTAAGCAAGAGCCCATCTCTAAAAATAGCCAGGCATTGTGGCGTGTGCCTATAGTTCCAGCTATTAGGAGGCTGAGACCAGAGATCACTTGAGCCCAGGAGTTTGAGGTTGCTATGAGCTATGGTACCATAGCACCCTACAGGTAACAATTTGAGATTCTGTCTCAAAAGAGAGAGAGAGAGAGAGAGAGAGAGAGAGAGAGAGAGAGAGATGTGAACTACTTTAAGTCTTTAATGTATACAAGATGATAACATTTTATCTCCTAAAAGAAATACATCAGGTTAAAATGGTTTATTTTATTTTATTTTTTATTTTTTGGAGACAGACTCTCACTTTGTCACTCTCGGTAGAGTGCCATGGTGTCATAGCTTACAGCAAGCTCAAACTCTTGGCTTCAATTGATTGTCTTGCTTTAGCCTCCTTTGTAGCTGAGCCTACAGGCACCCACCACAATGCTAGCTATTTTTAGAGATAGGGTTTTGCTCTTGATTAAGCTGGTATTGAACCTGTGAGCTCAGGCAATCTATCAACCTTGGCTTCCCAGAATGCTAGGATTATAGGCATTAGCCACCATGCTCAGCCTGGTTAAGATGTTTTAATGTTGAGCACTCAGGAGCATGCAATTGATATTACTCAAAAAAGAAATTTCAACTAATAATAGTGGAATTAAGTTGTCTAAAGAAATATTAATTTGGGCTATCATACTTGACCAAGGTGAGTCAGCAGCCCCTTTAATTACTAAATTACTTGCAGCACCCCCTTTACTTACTAAACAGATATAGCTTAATTGGTTTCTTCTTAGTTGAAAGGCATCTACTAGAAATTTCTCATGGACTATATTTAGAAAAATGAGAAAATCAAAAGTAAAAGAATAACAAAAACTGGGGAAAAAAAGGGACTCATTTTAAATATAGCTAAGAGTTCATTATTAATTGATGTCTCCTGAACTGATTGACTCTCCCATTTCTTTGGTTTGAATAGAATTTTTAAAATAAATCTGTATATTGGAAGAAATCACATTCCCTAATCTGCAGAACCCCAAAAAAAGAGTGCTCACCTTACACTTTCAAAGATAAACCTGCAAGTGATCACAACCTAACACCAAAGAAGAAAGGTGTTAACCAGTTTGATGAAAGTGTTTCAAATTGTATATAAAACAGCACATTGTACCCCATAATTGCATTAATGTACACAGCCATGATTTAATTAAAAAAAAATCCTTTCACACCTCTTCCCCAGTATTGTCCTTCATCTTTCTCCCATAAAGTAGATGTAAAACTAGGTATAAACTAGCTGATATGGAATCAGGGCCAGAAAATACATGATTAGGTATTAGCTTGTACAGGTTATTTGTAGCAGTGTAGTCCATTGTATGCAGTGCAACAAACTGTCATTACTATACAGCATATAAGATAGGATGGAAATATTTTTGTCTTTGTAATGGGATTTTACTTGAGGAAAAGGAAAAATGTCTGAACAGTGAAAGTCCTAAACATGGAAATGACTTAAAAGGAGGTTAAATAATTTAATTCCAAAAGGCCTATTAAAAATATGATATTCATCTTTCTGGAAAGGTTTAGGTAAAGTTGAGTCTAGTGGGAAGAAGATGAATGAGACCTCTCCGAACCCATACAGCCTTATAACTAAAAAGAGCCTCAATTCTGTTGTACGCTATACACAGAATGAGATAAGTGTGCTCCTTATAATTACTAACCTGGTCCATCCACATATGCTGACTTCTGCCATTTGATGCTCATAAAGCACCACTTGGTAGTTCCTCTAATATATAAACAGTGTAATTATAAATCTTTTGAATTGGAGTACCTGGGACATAATGGGAATGAAGTGGAAATGTCATGATTAATAGGAAAAAATACATATCTATGCAATGAAAATTTAGAGTCACTTCTTCAGAAGAAAGACAAATTATAAAAGGAAGGCTTGTTTTACATTATCCATTCTTCTGAAAAAAGTAATGCCATTCTCCCCTCAAAAAAATAAAAAAGAAAAAGAAATCTTAGTGAGAAGAATCGTTTTTAAAAGGACACACTGGGAGTCATATTTACCCTTGGAAAAATAGTGGTTTTTAAAGACTAATATTTTACTATACCTTATGTCAACAGGGAGTTATCTATATTACTCGTATATATAATAGTTCAGTGTACTTAGAGAATCTAGGGATTCTTCACCTGTCTCTGGGCCTCAAAAGGTCTTTATCAGCTCCTGTCCTGCAGCCAGGAAGAGACTAATCAAGTCATAACAAGCACCACAGTCCTACTCCAAAACCAATGCTGGCTAGTAGAAAGCTGTGTTTCAACTCCCAGTCAACTACTTTCTCTGTCCTGCCTACTCTACCCAAGGACCCTGTAATCTGGGTCAGTCTTACATTTCTTTGATTTGCCTCCTATTCAAAAGCTTATTTATTTAACATACACTAACATGGATACTGTTCTAAGCACTTTACAAATATCAACACATTTCATCATCAAAACAAACTTATGTTTTGATGTGCTGTTCCTGTCATTTTATAGATGACAAAAACTTAAGCTAACTAACTTGACTGACCCAAAGATCTTGCTGGAAATAAGTTGTGGAGCAGAGAGTAAAACCCAGGGAGATCAAGGGTTCATGCTTTTAGCTTTTGTCTTCACAAAGAAGACAGTCAAATGATGGTTATGGCTTTACTGATTAGCCTAAAGATGCTCTGCTTTCCTTTTTTTTTTTTTTTTGAAAACAAAGTATAGTAAGATTGGAGTTATAATTCTTTGAAGGCAACCAACAGCACATCTCCTAACTTTGTTTACATGATGCATCTTTACAGCATATTACATGGAAACTCTTTTCAGCATAGTCCTTAGAAAGCCTTGCATATCCCTGGGGAGTGGGTAGGAACAATACTTTCCAAAACACCTTATTTCTCATCCCTTTACCTAATCAATCCTCTTTTATAAATGATAATATTATAGGGTGGTTTTTCACTTCCAGAAACTTTTCTATTGTAGGTTTACTGGATGTTTCTCTAGATCCCAGTAGCCCAAGGGCTAAAACTGAGATAACCGTATTATAATGAAGACAATAAGAACATCAACACCCCAGCCCCAACCCTACATCCTGGAACTCCAGGTTTTCCTATTCTCTCCTGAGACAAAGATCTTTTCTACTTCTGTTAACTGCTTCCCCACCCACAGGAATGGGCTGATCAGCTGTCCACCTTTAGTCTACTCAAAAGGGCTTCTTTTCTCCTCTTGTCTTCATTAGCAGCACAGCAACTGCTGAATTGACTGCTATTAGTCTATCAATTCTAGGGTTCTGCCAGTCTCCTGCAGGCTTCCCCTTTTCCAAATCACTGTCACAACGGCAAATTATAACCACCACCCTTTCAACAGCCCATTTTGAGTTACCAACTTACTAAAACTAGAAAGTGAAGACAGCTTTAATTCTTTTTTTTTTAAATTTCAGAATATTATAGGGGTACACATATTTTGGTTATACAACTTGCTTTTGTACATTTCAAGTCAAAGTTTTAAATCTGCCCTTCAACCAGCATTGTACCAGGTAGGTGTGAATTTACCCAACCCCTCCTGGACCCTCCCACCTACTTAATTTCTATTGAGTTTTATTTCCTTATGTGCACACAAGTGTTAATCAACTAGTTCCAATTTACTATTAAGTATGTGTGGTGTTTGTTTTCCCACTCTTGCAATATTTAACTTAGAACAGTGATTTGCAACTATGAGAGTATCTTAGGTGTACTGTGAACATTTTTAAATATCATCAATTAAATTATTTTCAAAATAAGTTCAAAGTACTATAAGTATATTCTTTTTTCACTCTTTTTTTTTTTGATTGACATAGTTTAAGTGTTCCCTGTAGGTTCAAGTGTGTTGTGAGATTAAAAAGGTTGAAAAACACAGATTTGGCAGAACAGTCTCCAGCTCCTAGATTGTTACAAAAGATACTATTTTTTTTTAAAGGCTGAGAATATTCCATGGTATATATTGATATTTATCACATTTTATTAAACCACTCATATATTGATGGGAACTTGAGCTGTTTCCACATTTTTATAGTTGTAAATTGTGTTGCTATAAATATTCAAGAACACATGTCTTTTTTATGAAATTATTTTTTTTCTCCTATGGATAATTACCCAGCAGTGAGATTGCTGGATCAAATGGTAGGTCTACTTTTGAGATATCACCATACTATTTACCATAGAGGTTATACTAGCTTGAAGTCCCACCAGCAGCATATAACTAGTCTTAATTATTTCCTTTCCTCTGTCCTCATATTTAATCCATCAGCATGCCTTGTTGAATATCTTCAATTATAAACAAAATCTTTCCACTTCTCCACCTTCATTGTTACCATCCTAATCCAAGACCACATTATTTCTTCCTTAGACAAAGGCAGTAGCCTCTCTACCACTCTCACCATTCCTGTCCTTCAATAAATACATTGTTCACTCTGCAGATAGTAATCTTGTGAAAGAATAATCCAATTGATTTATATTCCAGTTTAAAATTTTTCCAATAGCTTTCCACTGCACTCAAGATAAAATCTGAATTCCTTACCATGGCCTATAAATCCCATTCTGCATAATCTGGCTTCTGTCAATGCTTCATATCACTCATAATTTCCCTTGGTTCCTAAGAAAGGAAAACTCTTCCTAATCTTAAGGCTTCTGAACTTGCCCTTTTCTCTTAAAGAGTATCTTAAAATACTGTTTCTCTCCTGGCTCTTTGTGTGGATAGATCCTTTTCACCTATAAGTCTCAGTTTACATGTTATCTCCTCAAAGAGGACATCTAATCATCCTAAGTATCCTTTCCATCCTTATTACCATGATCTCACTACCCTTTTAATATCCTTCTTTATATTTATTACCATCTGACATTATCTTAGCTATTTTTGAAATCTTTCACCTGCCTCCCTTGGTAGGACTACTAACTCTAGGAGGGCAGGGATTGTCTATATCTGTTCATAACTGCATCTCCAGTGCCTAGAACCTCAGAACATATTTGTGGAAGAGGGGAAGTAGCTGCTCACTGTAGTTCACAGAGGAAACCTCTGCTAAGTGTTAGAACTCTCAATGAAGCTTGAGCTTTCCTGAGGTTGCTCCTCTCTATTGCTATAATGGGCATTAAATCCCTTCCCAATAGGGATGAGACAGTATCAAGCCTTACCTTCTTTCCAACACTACAGGCCAGGAAAATGTGGAATACTTATCTTCCCACAATCCAGAGGCTCATGCTCCTCCTGAAGTTATTTATTTTTTATTTTTATTCCCATAGGGTAGGAGAAAGAAACACCTTTTCACAAACAAACAAACAAAAACCTGTACCTTTTCCTATCTGTATGTCCTTTCAAGAATCAAGACTTCTTTTTCCTCACTCCAAAACACTTTTGCTTCCACCTTAAGCCGGGTTTTGTATGTCCAAGAAACCCTAACCTTCCCTTCTGGTCTGGAAATACATACATACTGGTAATCACTATTCTGCGAGCCTTAGGAAAAGAAAAGTAATCTAAGAATAATAGAAGCCTACATAAATTCACTTATTCCCTAAATAAAATTACACCCAAGTCTTAAAGAAGACCCAGTGAAAGAAAATGCTCTATGTAGGAGAATAGAAGTTGGGGTTGGGAGAGATGCCTAGATTTAAGAGTTCTGGGCCCTTGTCTTTATGTAGAAACTTTCCCTTAATTACCATCCTTAGAAGACTTGGGTATGATTTCACTAATGGGTTAGGCTTATTTCCTTTAAAGGCTTACTTGCAATATTTCCATGGCAACATGACTTAGTGCTTGGTGTTCACATAAAGTAGAGGCATCTATAATACAAACAGTGGAAGACAGAGAGAGAATAACAGAAAGAGGAAGGGAGAGAAAATGAGAAAAAGAAAAACAAATGAGAGAACAAAAGAGAAAAAGAATGAGAGCAAGAGAATGAGATAAATTAAGAAGGGGGAGAAGAAGAAGGAGGGATGGAGGAAGAGGGACAGAGAAAGTGGGAGGAGGAAGGAGAAAGAGGAAAAGAGTGGAAGATTTTGATTTTCCTAATTTAGCTTTTATAACTGAATGTTTCTGGGGCACTCAATATTTTGGAACAGTGATGACAGAAGTCAACTCCATTCGTGAGGCTTTTAGTATTTTATTTATGGAGCCTCTTCCTTCTTAATGAGAAAAGACTGCTTTGATGAACTAGAGCACAGGAGAGACAAAGTAAAAAGATTTTGAAGCTCAAAGTCATTAATTTGTTTTGTCCTTTGTGATAGCTGTGATTAAAGGTTAGTTAATGGAAGGCAGAAGGCAGAATCATTAGCTGGCAAGATCACGAATCTCATAGTATCAAATACAAGAACTGCCTTTTCACTGCAGATTATTTCATTTTACCAAAAGGTTCCCATTTTTGAAGGTTTAATCTCCTTGACAAATGGCATTTATTAGCCATTCTTCAGATTTTATCAATTAAAAACATATATAGCTATCCATCAGAACTGGTGAGCAGCATTATATGTTATCATGAACTGATAAAACTCCAACATAAAGCATAAAAGATGGACATGTTAATTAGTATGAGGAAACTGCTCAAAGATCCCCATTCCTGCCCTTCACTGACTCCAGATGAACTGTGGTCCAAAGAATCCCACATAGCTTTCCAATGACAAAAAAAAACACATTTTCTCTCTAATCATTGAAAAATCATCCAGGAGACCAATGTAGAGAAGAAGAGAAGCTAGTAGCAAAGATGGTGCTACCTGGACTCCAGGCAGCATGAGAGAGAGGAAATAACATGGGCTCAGACTAGGCAAACCTGGAAAATGACTGTCAAATTCTATCTGGGGGATGAGAAACAGACAAGAAGTATATAAAGTACTTAGCAGTACTGCCCTGCCTACCCCCAACCCTTGCTACTCTAAAAGCACAATGTCTTTTTGCTTAGCCAAAACATCCTCTTTTCTCAAAGACTACCTTCTGGTTGGTAAAACCAATGGATGAATACTATTCCTGGGACCAGGGGTGTCCAACTTGTGGTCCATGACCACATGAACATTATTTAAGGGCTGTTTTGCTTATCTGTGGTGTTAGATACCACAAAAATTATTCACAGACTTTTTCTTTTTCTTTCTTTTTTTTCTTTCTTTTTGTTTTTTTGGTTCCTCATCAGCTTTCATTAGTGTTTGTTTATTTAATGTGTGGCCCAAGACAATCTTCTTCTTTCAATGTGTGGCAGAAAAGAAAAAGAAAAAAGGTTGGACACCACTGGTAGCCCATGGTATTCCTGTAAGCTTCTTGTATTCTTTCACCAAAGTCTTGTCTAACATGTAACCTTTAATTACCTTTCCCCCCTGTTAATCTTCTGGGTACAAAGATATGTTGTAGTACATTTCTAACATTGCCTTTAAAACTTGTGTACTGGGGTGGGGATCTTGCAGCCTTAAGGAAACTTGTAGCCTTCTTGGTCCTTAAGTGTAGCCCTTTGACTGAATCCAAATTTTACATAACAAATCTTTTCATTAAAAAGAGTGAAGCAGAGAAAGATGTAGCTTTTCTTGCCTCCTTTGGTGCTTAAAAAAAGAAAGATCTTTAAATCAAAACAGAGGCCTTATGGGAAATGTGGAGTTTCAGAGTCTGATACCTTGGGTCAGAAAACCTAATCTGCCACTGGCTTGCTATATAATCTTGGACAAGATACTTCACCTTTTGATTCTCAGCTTCCACTGCTATAAAATTGGAAAATAATGCCTACCTCAAAATGTTTCTGTGAAGATTAAATGAAATAATGTGTGCAACAGTTTGCAAGAGTACTTAGCACAGTACTTGTTCAAAAACAGGTTGTCAGTATTATAATATCACTAGAATATGCTTAAGAGTATTAAAGTAAAGCACCAATGCACTCTTGTCCTGACAAAGAACATCATACAGGGAAGAATTGAGGGCTCAAAGCAGGGTATCAAAGTCAACAGAAGATATCCATTTTCTTTTCTCACCAGATATTACTGATATCTTATCACCTTTACACAGATAAGTAATTAAAATTCTGTTATAAAACCAAAAGATGATTCTGGAAACATTATACAATAGTCTGTAAATCTTGTATCTCATAAAATGCCTCCATCTCAAATAGCATGAAGTTTAAGTTCATGGATTCAGACCAGATGGAAATGTAACACATTTCTAAAATTAGCCACCTTAAATATCTCCAAATCTTTATAAAATAGAAACAGACCATGGATTTCTACTAATGCCTGGTTATTGAACACATCCATGTACCTTGGTTGAACTACTCTAAGGCTTAATATAGGCAATAAATACTATCTTTGGTTTTAGTTCAGTTTTTAAAATCATATAATTGTAGAGAATTGCTAGCACAATTTTTACTTCAATGGTTATAGAGGAGGGCATTCAGTAGAGAAAAAAAAACAAGTGTTAGCATGGTGTGATACTAAGAGTACTTAATGGGTCAGAGATGGACTTGTTACATAATCTTAGTCTAGGGAATCAGCTTATGGGTCTAACTTTGCTCACATGCAAAGTAAGTGGCATAGGAATCTCTTCCAATTCTAAAATTCTACCATCCTAAGTTTGTACACTAATACAAATAAAGGAGAGTTCATATATAAAAAACCTCAAGTGCTATATAATATCTAGCATTAAGTACTATGGAAATGTTCCAGTTCTTTTTTAGATCTTTATCATAAGTGATGCCTTAAACAATTTCCCCAATGATACATGGAAGTGAATACAGTAATAGTAGTACTAGTACTAGTGCTGGTAGTGGTTATGGTGGTGGTAGTAGTGACTAACTTACTTTAGCTTCCCATCAGTTATATCCTGTTATAAATAAATACTTCATGAACATTAACTCATCTAATTCTCATACCAACACTAAAAGAGAAGTACTCTTATTATCTCCACTTTATAGAGGAGAAAAATGAGGCACAGGAAATTGAGGTGATTTGCCTTAACCACTGGAGAGCATCTCAGTTCTTATTCAGATAAAAAAAAAGAAAAGAAAGAAAGAAAAGAGGCGCATTGGACTGGGAATCTCACTTCCAGTCAAGATGTAGTAGAAGGATTCAGATGTATCTTCCTCCCATAAACAATTACAAAGTCATAAACTATAAAATAACATTTCTTTTGGATATTAGACAACAGATAGCACAGGACCATGATACCCAACAAAGTAAGCCCAATTATTGCCCCAGTTTATTGCATGGAGGCAGTTTCTAAGCCATAATGCAAGGAAAGGAAACTCAAACAGAGCCCTGGAAGTCTTTGGGTGGTTACCCAATCTGTGTATATATGAGAGGGATCTACGAAAATTTGGAGAAAATAACTATCAGAACGGAATATGGGAAATGACTTTCAGGATAATGTCATGAGGTGGTGGACAGACTCTTAACCTAGCTAAACTATCATAATTGGTGAAAATTATAGAAAAGCAACAACCACTAAAAGTCTTGGGAAATTGTCTTAAGGGCATAAAACAAATGATTTCTTCAAGAAAATATACTCCATTTTGATAAGAGAAATATTTGTCTGTGGCATTTAAGACACGACTCATCTCATACTCCTGTCTCCCCGCCCATTCTATTTCCTAAGCTTAGGATGACAGAAACTCTACTTTTGGTAATTATAGCTAAGAACAAAGAGTTCCCTTTCTCTCCAGCTAGGAGCCTAGGATTATGGGTGTCATGTGGGGTAAGGCAAGATACTAACACTTCTCACCCACCCCAACGTTGTGACATGGCTTAAAGGTCTGGAACTCTCTCCTTCTACTCATAGGGTAGAAGCTCTACCCCAACACAAGGCTGGTCAAGAATACTAGGCCTTGAATACATCTCAGGTCACTCAAAAGTCAATGTTCAACATCAGGAGAGGAAAGTCAGAAGTCCAGAAGCTGCCTACCCTACTAATAAAGCAGGGGTGTAAAATGCAAGAAAAGCAGGCCACTGTCTCAGCCTCCAGCTCTGAAGAAGTGATGCAAATGTTTTCCCCAGGGGAGAAAGAACAGAAGAATCCATAACTCTCTCCTAGGGAACTGAATTTTCTCAGAACAGAGAAAGAAGTTCAATCCTCAAAGCATTATAGAAAACAATGTGAACCCTTAAGAAGGGCCTGGTTGTTTCATGACAGCAACAAGCTAAACCAAACATCAGCTAGATGAATAACTACTGGTAAAAGAATTAGGGAAAGATACATCAAAGAGGAAGTCTTCTGGGGTCAGAGTAAATCCCAAGTACTGGTCTCTTAACTACCTGAGATAAAGGGCCTGAATTTAATTAGATCAGATAGAACACTTTTTTTTTTTTTTTTGAGACAGAGTCTTACTATGTCACCCTGTAGAGTACTGTGGCATCAAACTCTTGGCCTTAAGTGATTCTCTTGCCTCAGCCTCTTGAGTCTCTGGGACTACAGGCACCCACCATAATGCCTGGCTATTTTTTTGTTGTAGTTGTCATTGTCGTTTGGCAGGCCCAGGTCAGGTTCAAACCCACCAGCCCCAGTGTATGTAGCCAGCACCCTAGCTGCTGAGTTACAGGTACCAAACCCAGATGGAGCACTTGTTATCAAAAACAACAGAACAACCAGTTGGTAACTAATGGTTGCTAACAGCTGACTACATATGATACCAATAGAAACAGATAACCTAATAGAGAGATCACAGAAAGAGTGAAATAGAGCTCTGTGAAAAACACTACCTTCTCAAGGTGACTATGCACACAATAAATTTTGTGCTTTCTGGTAACTACAAAGGCTTCACACTGTGGGAAAAAATGGGCTTCACTGATGTATACCAAAGTCACTAAACAAATACACAATAACAACAAACCCTTGCTGGGGTAGGAGGTGGTGGTTATAATCCATATTCAGATTACTATAATATATGTTCAGTTTTCAATACTGAAAAAAATGTTCAGTTTTTAATAAAAATTATAAGACATGTAAATAATCAGTAAAGTATAACTCATACACAGCTTTTAAAAAAGTAGGCAAGAGACAATATCTTTGAGAAGGCTCAGATAATAGACTTAGCAAAGTCTTCAAAGTGAATATTATAAATACATTTAAAAACTAAAGAAAACCATGATTAAAAAAGTAAAGGAAGCTTTAATAATAATTCCTCATCAAATATAGAATCTGAAAAAATAGATAAAATAATATATATTATATACATATAGTATGTATAGAAATTATAGAGTTGAAAAAAAGTACAATAACTAAAATGAAAATTCACCAGAGGGGTTCAACAATAGATTTGACAGGCATAAGAAACAATCAGAAAACTTAAAGATTAGCAGATTATGCAATCTAAAGAATAGAAAGAAAAAAATGAAGAAAAATTAACAGAGCCTCAGAGAAATATGAGACTCCATTTAGTACACCAAATACATGTAATGGAGTGCCAGAAAAAGAAAAGAGAAAGATGCAGAAAAAATATTAGAAGAAATGATGGATGAAAACTTTTCAAACTTGGTGAAAAACATTAATATACAACTCAAGAAGCTCAACAAACTCTATGTAAGTTAAAGGCAATGAGATCCACACCCAGATTGGACCATAGCAAAAATGTTAAAAAACAAAGTTAAAATCTTGGTAGTAGCAAAATAAAAGCAACTCATCATATATAAGGGAACCCAAGTAATTTAACTACTGACTTCTTATCAGTAACAATAGAGGCCAAAAGTTAACAGGGTGATATTTGCAAAGCAATGAAAGGAAAAACAAACTAAAAAGAAATAGTCAACTAAGAGTCTTTTCTCCAGGAAACCTATCTTTCAAAAGAAGAGAAGAAAATGTGTTGCTAGCATATATGCCTTACATGGTGTCTCAAAGGTCAGCCATAAAGTCACCATACACATACGGAAAATGAAAATTGTAGCAAAGTGTACCTTTACTTATGAAATATCCATTACAAAATTTTACAAAGAGATGACCAACACATAGAGAAAATTTTGTAACAATTATGTAAGGAAATACTACAGGAAGTTCTTCTGGCTAAAAGAAAATGACTTTTGGTGATAATTTGATACCATACACAAAGAAAAAATGAACATTTGTAAATATAATTATATAGTTGTAAAAGATTATGAAATGTATATTTTTCCTCCCTTCTTTGAGGTAATTTAACTGTACAAAATAATAGTTATAAACATATGTTGATTTGACAATAACAGCACCACACAGGTAGGTGAAAATAAGCTATATTTAAAGTAAGGAAATAATACCAGTGATAACTTAAATCTATAAGAAAAAAAATGAACAGAGCCAGAAATGACAATAGAAAGGTTAATGAAATAAACTGTATAAATATGTACTTGTTCTCCTTTATTCTCTCAGTTTCTTTAAAATATATAAATTATATAAGGTAATAAATATAACAATGTAGAATTGGACTTGTTTTATATATATGCCATAAACATAACAATAATAGCAGAAAGGAGGAGAAGGGAATGAAGAGCTATTTTGGAATAAAGCATCTATATCTCACTAAAATTAACTATAGTATAAAAATATGAACTAGATTATTATAAATTAATATGTGTATGTAAGCACTACAGAAACCAGGAGGAAAGTGAATAAAAAATATGTCATGAAGAAACCATAAAAGTAAAATTAAATGTTACCCTAGAAAATATTTATTCAATTTGAAAGAAAGCACCACAAAAGATTAAAAAATAAAAAAATTCAAAAGAAAGGAGAAGGACAAATAGAAGAACAAAAAAGATAAAAAGATATATGGAACAACAAAAGTAAAGTGGCAGGTATGAATCCAATTACATCAATAGCAACATTAATCATAGCTGCGATAAACACTCCAATCAAAAATGAGATATTTTAAGACTGAATTTTAAAAATAAGATTCATCTATAAGCTTTGTACATGACATATTCTTTAGATCAAAGATACAAAAAGATTGAAAGAAAAAGAATGGAGAAAGAAATACAAGGTCTGACAATTAAGTGTGTGAACTTGCCACCATTCACTTAGGTCAGCAGCACTATACAAATAACTCAGTAAGGTTTCACAGCCTCAGTATATCAGTATCTCACAGTTGTGTTCATGTCAATGTGTGTTGGTGTCTTGCTGAATGGCATTCATTATTGTTGTTGCATGTTTTTGTATGCCGTCATGAAAACGTCAGAGCGTGAATTAGAGCAAGAAACAAACATTCATAAATTTCTTCTTAAACTTGGCAAGAGTGGAAGCAAAATCAGGGATATGTTACTCTAAGTTTTGGGGGATAAGGCCATGAAAAAAACAGCAGTGTACAAATAGATTAAATGTTTTTCTGAGGGTAAAGAATGTATCACTGATAAAGAGAGGTCAGGCTGCCTATAACAATCAGAACTAATGAAAACATTGCAAAAATTCATTGAAATGTGTACGAAAATCATAAGCTAACTATGAGAAGCATAGCAAACCAAGTAACCATTGATAGACAAACAATTAGGAAAATCTTAAGAAAATCTTGAGATACTTTGCTAAGAAGAACATTTTCCAACTCTATCCATGTAAACATGAAGGAGGTAAAGTCTCCATCTTTCTTTAGGGCCTGCATAATATTACATGGTGTACATATACCACAGTTTATTGATCCATTCATGGATTGAGGGGCACATGGGCTTCTTCCATGACCTAGCAATTATGAATTGGGCTGCAATAAACATTCTGATACAAAAACCTTTGGTGTAATGTGATTTTTGGTCTTCTGGAAATATATCTAAAAAAGGACCTGCAGGATCAAATGCCAGGTCTATTTTTAGTTCTCTAAGAGTCCTCCAGACGTCTTTCCAAAAGGAACGTACTAGTTCGCATTTCAACCAGCAGTGTAGAAGTGTTCCCTTTTCTCCACATCCACACCAGCATCTCTGGTTTTGGATTTTGTGATACGGGCTAATCTTACTGGAGTTAGACGATATCTTAAAGTAGTTTTGATTTGTATTTCTCTGATGATTAATATGGCGCACATTTTTTCATAAATCTGTAGACCATGCACCTATATTCTTTAGAGAAATTTCTTTTCAAGTAACTTGCCCACCCTGAGATGGGGTCACTTGTTCTTTTCTTGCTAATGCGTTTGAGTTCTCTATGGATTCTGGTTCTTAAATCTTTGTCAGAGACATAAACTGCAAATATCTTTTCCCATTCTGAGGACTGTCTACTTGCTTTACTTACTGTGTTCTTTTATTTATTTATTTATTTATTTATTTATTTTTATTGAATGGTAACTATGTACATTAATGCACTTCTTGGGTACAGTATGGGGTTTTCACACACAATCCGAAATACTTCCATCAAACTGGTTAACATAGCCTTCATGTCATTTACTTATTGTTTTAAAACATTCACATTCTACTTTTAGAAAGATTCACTTGTACCCTTGTAAGATAAACCTCAGGAGTGATCCCTCCAATCCCCTCCCTCCACCCATTCCCCCCTCCCCTCTCCCTCCCCCCTTCCCATATTCTTAGGCTGTTATTAGGCTATAGCTTTCATATAAAAGGTATAAATTAGTTTCATAATAGGGGTATGTACATTGAATACTTCTTCTTCCATTCTCGTGATACTTTGCTAAGAAGAACATTTGCTAGCTCCATCCATGTGAACACGAAGGACGTAAAGTCTCCATCTTTCTTTATGGCTGCATAGTATTCCATGGGGCACATATACAACAGTTTGTGGATCCATTCATGGATTGATGGGCACTTGGGCTTCTTCCATGACCTGGCAAGTACGAAGAGGGCCGCAAGAAACATTCTGATACAAATATCTTTGTTGTAATGCGATTTTTGGTCATCTGGGAATATACCTAATAAAGGAATTGCAGGGTCAAATGGCAGGTCTATTTTTAGTTCTCTAAGTGTTCTCCA
>CAUYQV010053606.1:0-26499 GCA_963574575.1 Galagoides demidoff
GGTCCCAGCTACTTGGGAGGCAGAGGCAGGAGACTCGCTTGAGCCCAGGAGTTGGAGGTTGCTATGAGCTGTGATGCCATGGCACTCTACCCAGGGGGACAGCTTGAGGCTCTGTCTCAAAAAAAAAAAAAAAAAAAAAAAAGACTCCCAGAATTAACAAAAGAATTCAGAAAATTCTTAGGTTACAAAATGAATGTGCCCAAATCAGTCGCATTTCTATACACTAATCATAGTCAAGCTAAGAGTCTTATCCAGAACTTAGTATCATTTACAATAGATGCAAAGAAAATAAAATATCTAAGAATATACTTACACAGGAGATTAAGGATCTCTACATGGGAAACTATTAAGTACTGTTGAAAGACATCATAGATGAGGCCCCTTATAGTAGATCACTAGAGACCCTAGAAACTCCTTGCACTCTGGGCAGCTGAGGTGGGTGGATTGCTTGAGAGCAGCCTGAGAAGAATGAGACACCATTGCTACTAAAAATAAAAAAAACTAGCTAGGCATGGTGATGGACACCTGTAATACCTGCTATTCAGGAGTTGGAGGCAAGAGGATCACTTGAGCCCAAGAGTTTGAGGTTGCTGTGAGCTAAGATGCCACAGGCACTCTACCCAGGGTGACAGAGTGAGACTCTGTCTCTAAAAAAAAAAAAAAAAGAAATCATAGATAACACCAACAAATGAAAAACATCCCACACTTATGGATTAGAAGTATTAATATTCTTAAAACATCCATATTTCCCCAAAGTGATTTATAGATTCAATGCAATTCCATCAAGATACTAAAGTCGTTTTCCATAGACTTGGGGAAAACAACCATAAATTTCATATGGAATTTTAAAAGAGCTCAAATAGCTAAAGCAATCCTAAGTAAGAACTAATCTAGGGGCATAACACACCTGACTTCAAATGATACTACAAGGCCATAGTTACCGAAACAGCATGACATTGGTATAGCATAAAAGCAGACACACAACAGCAGAGAGATCCCAGGAATAAGAGCAAATAGCTAGTCAACTGATTGTTGACAAAGCACACAGAAACACACACTGGGGAGAGGACACCCTATTCAGTGAATAATGCTGGAAAATTGTATAGTCACATATGGAAAAATAAAATTGGATAAAAGAATAAAACTCTCACTGTGTTCCAAAGTGGTTCAAGATAGATTAAAGACTTAAATGTAATACCTGAAACCATAAAAAAAAATCTAGTAGAAAATACAGGACAAAATCTTCTAGGCATTAGGCTATGCAAAGAATTTATGACTAAGACCCCAAAAGCAAATACAGAAACAACAAAAATAAATTAATGGAACTTGACTAAATTAAAAAATTTCTGGGCAGCACCTGTGGCTCTAAGGAGTAGGGTGCCAACCCCATATGCTGGAGGTGGTGGGTTCAAACCCAGCCCCAGCCAAAAACTGCAAACAAAAAAAAAAAAAGCTCTTCACAGAAAGGGAAATAATCCACAGAGTAAAAAATCTATAGGATGGAAGAAAATATTCACAAACTATACATCTGACAAAGGACTAACATCCAAAATCTACAAGAACTCAAACAAGTCAGCAAGAAAGAAAACAAATAATCCCATCAAAAAATGAGAGAAAGACAAGAACAGGTTTTTCTTAAAAGAAGACATACAAACAGCCAACAAACATGAAAAAATGCTCAACTTTACTAATCTTCAAGAAAATGCAAATTAAAGCCACAATGAGATACCATCTTACCCCTGTCAGAATGGCCATTATTATAAAGTCACCAACAACAGATGTTGGTGTGGATGTAGTGAAGAGGGAACACGTATGCACTATTGATAGGAATGTAAATTAGTATGACGTCTATGGAAAACAGTATGGACATTCCTCAAGGAACTAAAATTAGATTTCCCATTCAATCCAGCAATCCCACTACTGGGTAACTACCCAAAGACAAAGAAGTTATCATACATGTATCAATAAGACACTTACACCCAAACGATTATCACAGCACAATTTTCATTTGGAAAGCAATGGAGTCAACCCAAACATCCATCAAATAATGAGTGCATGAAGAAAATGTGGTGTGTAAACACACACACACACCATGGAGTGCTACTCAGTCATAAAAATGAATGAAATAGTGTCTTTTGCAGCAAATTACTCCACTATCCTAAATGGAGTAACTCAGGAATGGAAAAACAAAAACCGAACACCACATGTTTTCACCCCAGGGTCCTCAAACTTTTTAAACAGGGGGCCAGTTCACTGTCCCTCAGACCATTGGAGGGCCAGACTGTGGTCCCTGGGATGAGTCAGCTGCTAAGCAGGACAGACAGCAGTGGCAAAACACCCAGCGGGCCAGATAAATGTCCTAGGCTGGCTGCATGTGGCCCGTGGGCTGTAGTTTGAGGACACCTGTTCTCACCTATACGTGGGAGCTAAACAATGGGTACCTATGGCCAGAAAGAGATAATGAACACTGGAAACTAAGAAAAGAGGAGGAAAAGAGGGGGTGAGGGACCAGAAATTACTTATCAGAAACAATGTACATGATTCTGATGAGTACCCTTAAAGCCCTGACTTCACCTTTGTACAACTCATCCATGTAACCAAAAAAAAATTGTACCCTCTCAATCTAAAAACAAACAAAAAAAAAGAAGTAAGAAAAGTAAAACCAGGATTATGATGAATCTACAGGTGTAATAAACAGCAAATATTAATATGTATAATTCTTTAGCTTTTAAATCAGTTTGGATAGTTATTTATTCATTTCTATGTTGTCGATATTAATCTCTTTATGTACATAAAGAAGTACATATTTCTAATGTACTTCTCAACTAAACTATACATATGAAATTATTTTATAATGATACACTTCCTATTTTGTATCAATAACAAATGTTATCAACAAGTCCAGTCTATGATTTTTCACAACAAAAACATTTTACCGAATAGTAAAATGAAATATGCCTAAGTACCACGGAGACCTTTAGAATAACACACCTGCTTAGAAAGCTGCTCCTCACACAATTTGTAGAGTGTGAAAAACTTCCTGGCCAGAACAACATTATCAATGAAGCCACAACTTGCCAGCTTAACTCGGATGATTATCTGACGGTCCGGAACCATCATGGCCACTGTGCGGAAGTTGATCTTCAAGTTTTCGGGGAGTTCCTGCCGCCCTGCATAGCCAGGATTCTAAACAGAAAATATAACCCAACGTTGAACAGTATGATCACGGGCCAACGTGTCAGCATGATCTCAGAAGATTCATTACGTACACACAGAGTCTGGAAGGACAACCACAGAATTTGTTTACAAAATCACTCTCCTTGCACAGACAACCCATGAGTTATTAATATGATTTTTGTTTAACACTTAAAGGTTTTTAGACAGGAGGGAAAATTACAATCCCAATTTCCAGTTGTGGAAAATAGAGGACATACAACCAGGGGATTCATGAAGATTGTGATGAAGCTGAAATTCAGTAGCTTTTCAGGCACATCCTTACCATGGTTAGGAAAAGCCCAAATTCAGGGTTCATAGTCACACTATCTCCATCAGTAAAAATAAAAGATTTTTTGTGCTCCTTTTTACATGTCAGAATAATGGAAATTTGCTGGGCTGCAACCGACAGAACTGGTAGATCAATGCGGTTAAATTCGTCAAAACAACCCCAGGATCCAGACTGTGCCAGTCCTTAGAAGGGAAATTAAATGGAAAATCCAATTAGGATACAATTTTGGAAATCCAAGGGAAAGGACATAATGCAGCTTCCAAAACAAGCCATATATAGGTTTGTTCAAAAATAAATTTGAATAAATAAAGCATGTACCAAACAACACAAAACAGCTCATAATTTGGCATTTTTTCTGTAAACATCCAACATTCTGTGATAAAAGAATATCGCAAAAGGCAAGCGATATTAGCATGTGGTCCACACAACCCTGGCAAGATGAAAGATTTTCCAAAATGTTTTACAAACTGAAAAATGACCTTAAACTGTAGCTAACTAATGGAAAATAAATTTTAAAACAATATTCCACTGAAATTTCTCATCAAATTAAAAATATAACCCAAACCTTTAAAAATCCGTCCAAGTCCTCGAAAATCCATCTGGTCCGAACAATTGAAAACTACGACATATTTTCCAAGACATCGTCCCATGTCTTTGGTAGTTTCTGTTTTGCCTGTTCCTGCTGGCCCAGCGGGGGCTCCCCCCATGCTCATTCCTAGAGCTTGAGCCAGCGTGATGTAACACCTGCGGGACAAGAAACATCACTAGCCCCATCCCACCAGCATCCCGAAGACTCTTCCGATGTCACAGTGAAATGCATCCCACACGAGATTAGAAAACAATGCATCCTAAAAGACGCTTATCCTTATCAATGGTAATATGTGTTCTATAGAGGTAGAGGTAGTCTGCGGTCAAGTAAGTTTGAAAACTCTTAAAACACTTAAACAGGTTTCTTTACTGCTGAATTTTTCAGGCTTTCTTGTGATAAGATGTATTGAGAATTTCCAAGTATGAAAAATTATACATAGCATTTCCAAAATTTACTTGGCATCTTTTTCACAGAAATCGATCCCTGCCTTAAAAAAAAAAAAAAAAGATATTCTATGAAAGAGTATGAAAGAGATTTGGAATGATTTAAGTAGATTAATCCCCTTTTGAATCTAAGAGTCAATAATTTGATGAACTTGGATGTGAATCACATCTTGAATCTCTGCCCGTGAGCACCTGTGAGACCCACACGTGCCCTCAACCGTGTCTTGCTAGATGAGAGGAACTAGATGAGATTTGGTGAGAGAACGCAGCAGTGGAAAGGAAAGGTTTTAACCTGAGAACTTGCTGATGAATTACTTGGGTCCCAGCACCACCTGGTGTCGTCAAAGGCAATGACTTTTAAAGTGGCGTGATTTAAGGTTTTCTTATGGCCAAACTATAAAGCATTCCTCTGGACTTGAAAAATATTTTAAAGGAAATGAAGTGATTACCCAGCATGAAGGGTGGAAATGGACATTTAGCGCAACACCTGGAGGTGTTCCAGGGTCTCCATTTTATCAGAAACAGGTGCTGAAAAGGCAAGTAAATGACTCGGCCTTGAACTCATCCAGAGCCTGGATAAGGAGAGAGGATCTGGGTGTGAAATCAGGAGGAGGCCTGCTCTCATGGTGATGGAGTCTTGCAACCCAAAGTCTTGCCCCACACACAACTTTGCCACCCCTTTCAGAGCAAAGCCTATAAGAACAGCCACCATGATATGCTCCACGGGCATTATCACATTTAATTTCCCACAGAACTCTGGATGGGAGCTACTGTTCTGTCCCTCTACTTCACAGGTAAAGAAAGAAGCTTGCAGAGACTCAGAAACTTTTTTGGAGGGGGAGGGGGGACAAAGCCTTACTCTTGTGCCCCAGGCTAGAGTCCTCTGGCATCAACCTAGCTCACAGCAACCTCAAACTCCTGGGTTCAAGGGAATTCTCCTGCCTCAGCCTCCTGAGTAGCTGGGACTACAGGTGCCACCATGCCCGGCTAGTTGTTTTCTACTTTTAGTAGAAATGAGGTCTCGCTCTTGCTCAGCCTGTCTCAGACTCATGAGCTCCTCCCGCCTAGGCCTCCCAGAGTGCTACGATCACAAGCTTGAGCCACCGTTGCCTGGCCACAGATTGAGCAACTATTCTCAGAATTGTGGGGGAATTGCTAAGACGTGGGCCAGGCCCTCTCACTGCCTAGTTACCCCCTTAGGGTAAGAAGTATGTCTCCATCTGTCCACTCAGCTGCTCCATCTTACAAACGCTCATCGAAACTAGGATCATCGGGTTTGTATTTAAACTGAGGAAGTAGTGAGTTGCTTCAAAGAAATCATCCTGTTTACCTGAAGAGTCAGTGAGCATGTCGGTGACTCATCCCTTACTTCTCTGCTAGGTGGGACTCCAGACTACCTGCTACGCTGGTACCCAGATGGCCTTCCACAGACAAGAGGGCTGTCAGAGCATCTCCAGGCGGCTGTTAATGAGGGTCTTTCCAGAGTATTCTACACATGTGTGTGCCTTCCTCCCTCCCTTCTCTGCTTTTCTTTCTAATCTCTTTCTCTTAACTATTTTCAAAACTGTCTCCACTCGTGAACAGGATTTGGACTTTGTGTGTTTGAGTGGCCTGTTGACAGCTCTGTGTCAGTGTCCCACCTTCCAATTAGACTGCTGTAAACTCTCTGCTGTCAGAAGCTGCGTCTAGTTCCCACTTGTACCCTCAACTCTTGCCTAACCCCTGTCACCCTGTCCTCTGTGAAAATCTGTTGAATAAATGGCTTGTGCTGGTCCAGCCATACATTCCTAACTGGTTTCTCGTGTCCCAGCAGTTACTGGAATTGGAAACATAAAATGCGATCATGATGCCAGAAGAACAGCAACCAACCCCCTGACCCGAGGCTCATTAGCACTCAACACGACTGATCCATCACCAGCGTTGGTATTAAGTATTCATTGCCCCATGGATGTATCTCACCACATGGAAACCAGGAGGGGATTCAGCTCCCGTTGATTCTAAGATGCTGAAGAGCTTCCTAAGATAACACGGCACATGTATCAGCAAGGTACTTTTCTTTACTAAAAACTTGTTTTATACAGGCTTTTAATTTTAGGACATACTTAAGGAAAAACAAAAGGAAAAGTTGCTGAAGAATGTGTTTATTAAGAAAAACAGTCACAGCACAAATAATATTAACACCTAACATCTGCTCTACGTATTTGTATCAGCCCTCGTCCACACAGTGATTCCAAAAGAAGAGAATCAGAGATGTTAGGTGTCTTGCCTAGGAGCCTACAGCAGCTACAAGTAAGGTTGAGTGGTCAACCTCCAGGCACGACACACAGACGCTGTGAGAATGTGTCAGAGACATCTGTTAGCAATCAGGCAAGACGCTGCTCCCAGCCTGCGCCCCCTGTCTTAAGTGACAGCAGAGGCACGACAATTCTATTCTTCTCCGCATGTGCTCCAAAGTGGGAGGAAACACCATGTGGTTCTGGCGGAAGGTGGCATCTGTTATCACATCGTAATGGCTATTTTATCATCTAAACATCTGCAGCTCTGTCCACATGGTGTGGAGATTGACAGAGCCCCAAGAGCTGTCGGAGTTGTGGAATTTCCACAAACCAATCAGCAAAATGCTAACAACACACAGATCAGTGCTTCTAGCATTTGACTTTAAGTATTAATTTTAAATTTTAGTGAGCAGTTTTCTTTTGTAAAAGGGCAGAAAACCTTGCAATGGGCCCCAATCCCAATAAGTAGCAAAAAGCAATGGATCAGTTCTTACATAGTCAGGTTAGTTAAGGAAAAATACACAAGCAAACATTTCTGGTGAAACAGGTTTAAAACACACTTCAGAATCACCTCCACTTGTAAATACTTTAGCTTTTAAAGTTCTCAAGTTTTTTGATGCAAAAAAAAAAACAAAAACAAAAACATAAGGTAATGAATGTAGCTAAAGGGGACCAAGTGTCAGGAAAGGTGATAAACTGTGGTATTAAGATGCAAAACTTAGAAAGGATGTTGACACACAGCCATGCAAAGTTTTCAGAGGGATAGGAAACAAACTCTTAATCATTTAGAAAAATAGAAAAATTTTCCCTCTCACATCTTCTATTTTATGTTCTTCTGTGCCATTTAAGATTTTCACCATTAAGATGCAATTTTGGAAAATAATCATTTCTTTCATTTATTCAAGAAATATTTGTTTAGCACCTTTAGGTGACAGATCTATCCTAATGAATAAATCACACAAAACCCATGCCTCAAAAAGCTTGTATCGGCTCAGCACCCATGGCTTAGTGAGTAGAGCGCTGGCCACATACACCTAAGCTAGCGGGTTCAAGCCTGGCCTGGGCCTGCTAAACAACAATGACAATGGAAACGAAAGAATAGCTGGGCATTGTGGCAGGCGCCTGTACTCCCAGCTACTTGGGAGGCTGAGGCAAGAGAATCATTTCAGCTCAAGAGTTTGAGATTGCTGTGAGCTGTGACACTATTGCACTCTATCAAGGGTGACATAGACTGTCTCAAAAAAAAAAAAAGAAGAAGAAGTTTATATTCTGAAAATAAGAAATGGGTAAAATAAAGCTGGGTAAGAGGGTTATGGGGTGTGAGGATTGCTGCTTCGAATGTGGAGGGTCAGAGACCCCCTCAGAGGTGCCGCTGAGGACAGACCTGAGGAAGTGAGGACGCAGGCTGAGCTGCTACTGAGGGAAGAGGCTTCCCGGCCAAAAGCGTAACAAGGGCAGGTCCTGTGGCAGGCCTGTGCTGGCACTATTCAAGGGACGGCCAAGGAGCAGGTAACAGAGCTAAAGGAGGAACAAGAGGCAGAGAAGTAGCAGGGGCCAGGTTGTGCCAGGCTGCATAGGCTGATGTGAGGACATGGCACCGCAGCAGAGGGTGTGGGCAAAGAAGTGACAGGACCTGACTTGGATTCTGGCATCTGAACTGGGAACAGGCTGTACAGGCACAAGAGCAGAGGCAGGGAGATGCGTAATGCAGGTTAGAGATCGGGGTGGTTTGGATGAGAGGACTAACAGCGAAAGGGTGAAAAGTGGCCAAATGGTCAGTTTCTAGGCGTCTTCCCCAAGCAGCACTGACCAACCTGATGGAAGATTGGATGATGAGGTGGGGGAGACGCTTGCTCTAGGATTGTTGGGTTGAACAACTGGAAGGTAACATATTCGCAGGTTTTAGGAACTAAGACATGAACATCTTTGGGGGGCACCCTTATTCTGACTATTACACTTCCCCCACCACCCTGATAAAGTAAGATGAAAAAGATGGTGGGAGAGCATTTTTGTGGGAGACAAACAAACATGCTGAGGACAAATCCCCCATAAGCAGGGAGGTGGATACATGTGTTAGAACTCAGGGAAGAAGCCTGGCCAGATGATGAGATTTGAGATCAACATCTAGCAGTATTTAAAGTCATGTGGGATCACTCAAGAGAATGGAGAAGAAAAGAGCCCTGGCATATTCTAGGTTTAAGAGGTCAGAAAAGTGAAGTGGATCCACCAGGAGGAAAAGATATGAAGGGACAACCAGACCAGAATGAGAAACCAGGTGATTGTGGTGTTCAGAAACCGTGTGAAGAAGAAAGTTTATCAAAAAGGAGAGAATGTCATAAAATATTTTCCCAGTCCAACATCATCAAGAGTTTTCCCTACACTTTCTTCTAAGAAATCTTCTTCTAAGATTTTTATCATTTTGTGTCTTATATATAAGTCTCTTATCCACCTTGAGTCAATTTTTGTAAGGGGTGAAAGGTGTGGGCCGAGTTTCAGTCTTTTACACGTGGTTATCCAGTTCTCCTGGGACCATTTGTTACACAGGGATGCTTTTCCCCACTGTATGCTTTTGTTCGGTTTATCAAAGATCGGATGTCAAATAGAGACTGGTTTCATCTCTTGGTTTTCTATTCTGTTCCGTATGTCTATGTCTCTATTTCTGTGCCAATACCATGCTGTTTTGATTACTGTGGACTTGTAATATAGCCTGAAGTCTGGTAGGGTGATACCTCCAACTTTGTTTTTATTACTAAGAATAGCCTCTACAGCATTTTGTCTGGTTCCAAATGACAAGACTTCAGCAGCAATAACAACAACAAAAATTAACAAATGAGATTTAATTAAATTGAAAAGCTTCTGCACAGCTAAGGACACAACAAGTAAAGCAAAAAGACAACCTTCAGAATGGGAAAAGATATTGACAGGGTATGAATCTGAGATAAGGTTGATGACAAGAATCTGTAGAGAACTCAAATTCATCAACAGAAAAAGAGGAAACGATCCTATCTATTTCTGGGCAAGAGATATAAACAGAACCTTCTCTGACAAAAACAAATGGCTAACAAACATTTGAAAAAATGCTCATCATCCCTGATCATCAGAAATGCAAATCAAAACCACCCTGAGATATCACCTAACCCCAGTGAGAATGAACCACATCATAAAGTCTCAAAGCTGCAGATGCTGGTGTGGACGCAGGGAGAAGGGCACACTTCTACACTGCTGGTGGAACTGCAAACTAATACAACCTTTTTGTAAGGCAGAATGGAGATCCTCAAAGAATTCAAATTAGACCTTCCATTTGATCCTATAATCCCATCACTAGGCATCTACCCAGAAGAAAAACAAAATCATTTTATCATAAGGACATTTGCACTAGACTGTTTATCACAGCTTGATTTACAATTACCAAAACATGGGAAGAACCTAAATGCCCACCAACCCAGGAATGGATTAACAAGCTGTGGTATAGGTATACCATGGAATACCATTCAGCCATTAAAAAGATGGAGACTTTAGGGCGGCACCTATGGCTCAAAGGAGTAGAGTGCCAGCCCCATATGCTGGAGGTGGCAGGTTCAAACCCAGCCCCGGCCAAAAACTGCAAAAAAAAAAAAATGGAGATTTACATCTTTTGCATTAACCTGGACGAAGGTAGAACACATTCTTCTTAGTAAAGCGTCACAAGAATGGAGAAACAAGAATCCAATGTACTCAAACCTAATATGAAGGCAATAGATAATCTAATACAAGGTGGGGGGCAGGGGAATGAGAGAGAGGGGAGGAGGAAGGGGGTGGGGTAATGAGTATGGCACAGCTCTTGGGGACAGGACACAATTACAAGACTTTACCTAGCGCAACCTAATTCTTTATACCTTCAATGAATCCCAAACAATAAAAAAAAAAGAAGGAGAGAATGGTGGACTATGCCACTGCTACTGATTGTTCAAGGAAGATGAGATCCAGAAATGACCACTGGATTTAGCACCTGAAGGTCAAAGTGACTTTCACAGACTTTCACTCTGTTTTATCGGAGTGATGGGTAAAGTGTGATAGTCAGAATATTGGTTCCCCAAAGATGTTCTAATCTTTGGAGCCTACAAATGTGTTACCTTCCATCGGTAAAGGGACTTTGCAGATGTCATCAATGTTAATGACATTGAGATGAACTATCTGGACTACCAGTGGACCCAATCTGATATCAGGAGTCCTTATAAGGGGAGGAGAGAAGCAGAAAAGTGGATCAGAGACACGAGATAGAAGAGAGAGAACTCTAAAGCATGACAGAGACCCAACCTACCATTGCTCTCTTTGAAGATGGAAGAAGGGGTTGAGAATCAAGGAATGTGGGAGCCTTGAGCAGCTGGAATAGCCCTTGGTGACAGTAAGAAATGGGGTCCTAGATCCTACAACCACAGGAAAGGAATTCTGCCAACAACATAGAAGAGCAGGAAACAGATTCCTCCCTGGAGTCTCCCGGAAGGAACGCAGCCCCACTGACACCTGAGTGTAGTCCAGTGAGGCCTGTGTGAGATTCCCAATGCACAGAACCATAAAAATAATAAATTTGTGTTGCTTCAGCTTCTAAGTTTGTAGTAATTTGTGATGGCAGCAAAAGAAAACTAACACCAAGAATTTGAATAGGGTGAGTTCAAATCCAATGAGGAGAGAAATTGTGCTTTTGAGAGGTTTTGATGGGAGCACAGGAATTGGAAGGCAACTGGTCACGGTGGAGGTGTCTGTGTGGAAGCATCACGGTGTGTTCCCACAGTGATGGCAACGATCCAGCAGAAAGTGATGGTGTCAGTGGGGCTGTTGGCTTTGGACATCAGCACAGGTGATCTGCCCAGACAACAGGAGAGACAGAGGTGGTGTGAGAAGAGCCCAGGCTGATGGGCGTGGCAGTGGAAGATGAGTGCCTGGTCTCTCCTATTAACATGTCTGTCTTCTCATGAAACCGGGAACAGGCCTTTGGTGTAGAGAGAGCAAGGGAAAAGTACAAGAGGTTTGAAAGAGAGGAGGTGTAAGTAGCTGCTGAAGCATTTCAAGGGAAATTTCTATTTGCTTACTCTTCACACTTTCTAAATTAACATTATTTTTAATTGACAGGCCAACATTATATACATTTAAGGGGTACAATGTGATGTTATGTGGCGTGTACAGAATGTGAGATGATAAAAGAGATCCCGTGAGTTTCCCAACAGAGAATGTGCAATGTGGTTAATACCACACTGCTCTGATTAGACTGAGAAAATTACAGAGTATTATCCCTGGACGGACCCTTGGGGACAGCCTAGTTTATCTTGCAAATGAGCAGACTGAGTCTGAGGACGTTGCAGTGACAGCTCTCACTGGTACCTCTAGGTGGTGGGCCGATGGCCTCTCTGCTTTTCACCTGCATTGATTCTCAATTTCTTTCTGCTAAAAAACCATCTTAACTGTTTCTCAGTAATGAAAAGTTACCAAATCAGCCCTCAAGGCCCACCATGATTGGTCCCTAGTGACACACAGCAATTAATTCCCTTTCTTACCCATTCAACATCCACAGATACATTTAAACTTCCCTTCTATGAGACAGAAGGCAAAGGAAACAAGATCTGATTCAGCCACAAACCTAAATCCCATATGAAGACACAGGTGTAAAGCTAAAAATACTACATTTCAAAGGCTCTGATATCAGAGAGCCAATCAACCCTCAAGAGACGTTAAGCAAAGATCCCCTGAGCAACTCAAGAGAAGAAAAATGGTGGGGAAGGGGGTGACAGAGGCTGAGGAATCAGAATCCACCCATCACCTGTCTGTGAGTGGAGTTATGACAAGCCTGTCAGTGCAGCCTAAAAATTCATTCTGGTATATGAAAGCCACATCTGTGATATGAACCATTGTCTTGTCAGAATCTTCATTAAAATAAAATCTGCACTGTTTCAGCCACTCAAAGTCCACAGGACTCTTGATATTCATGTGACACTGAAATTTAAAAGATATATGTTAGAACAGTGAATGAGAATCACTTATAAAAAATACATATTAGCATCCATAGAAATCATAAAGTAGAACACACAGAACTCAAAGACAACCCAACTAGTTCAGAGACATCAGCCGTATCACCAGCTAACCCATTCATTAATCAATAAAACCCACTGATCAATAAGAAAGAAGCTTTGAGGATAGGAAAATTCAAGAAGAAAAAAAAAACTAATTACTCCGCTCCTACTTCACCAGTATTACATATTTTCATAATAAGATGCTCATTTCTTAAATTTCACCCTTAAATACCCAATACCGTGAAACACAATCTGTGAAAAACGTTATTTTGGCACACAAAGACAGAACTAAACAATCCCATTAGGAGAAAGGCATCTCTTGAGATTATGACAAAGTACATTGTTGAGGTTTTTTTAGTCCATTAATTATTTTTCCCAGAAATACTTAAAGCCAAAATTTCTAACATCTAAATGACAGGTTATTGCCTAGCCATGCTTTTGTCTGAATTTGTAACCAAAATTTTAAGCCACTTTAATCATTCTTCTTTGACAAATAAGAAATCTAAAATTACCCTGAGCCCTTTATTTCTCAGAGTGGCAAAGGGTGTGCTGAACTATTAAGAGAGGAGATTAGCACACAACAGCCTGAATGTGCTCCTTTATTCCCATTACATCAGTACCAATCTTTTGTAATCTTTTTTACATAATGGGGTGAGACAAAATCCAAAAAATTATTATGAAAATAAGAGCTTCTTGCCTCTCCTATCTGACGTTACAGCTTACAGTAGAGGAAAATTTCATTTCATTTCTTTTCACATTTCCCATTTCCTACAGCTACTAAATTCTCTTTTTCCACTCTGTTCTCCCCTTAAAGCCAAAAACCTGCCCGACACCTGAATGTCACGAGCTATATTAGGTAAGGCCATTTGCAATCAATGACATAAAATGTAGCAAAACTTGTCAAGGATGTAATTTTTTTTGGAAGGTCCTAAACAGCCCTATTAGCAGTATTACTAATAATTTCTCCAGCAAGAAAATGGTGATCTTCAATTAACAGCTAAAAGAAAAAAAGACAGATGAAAGCTTTTCAGGATGCAATATGGCATCTTAACATTAAAAAGAATCACTTAAAAATTTTTAAAATAAAGCTTAATTGCCTCAATAATATCTTAGCATAGATCATTGGAATATGACTGACATTTTAGTTAAGAACTGTAAAGAAAATCTGACAACATGCTCTGAGTAAGCTGATTCTTTGCCTGAATTTAATCTTTTCTTTGAATTCAATCAAACTAATTCTAGTGTGTAAACACACACAGTGTCGAATATTTGCTTTTCTGTATATGTCACAGCATTTATAATGAATTTACCAGGTCATCAAAGATATCTCGCTGGTGCACGTGAATAGTAATTAGTGTCTCATATTTCACTCTTTCTGTGGAACTCAGATCCTTCGTGGTGACACCTATCAGAGTGTTTAGTAGCTCCAAGAAAGACTGATTGGTTTTCTGCATGATCTTTTTATCAAATTTGGCGTTTCTAAGGGCTTCTTCTGAATCCCGCGTCCATATCATTTGAATTCCCAATAATCCAACCTTACCGAAATAAAAAAGGGTTCATGAGTATGTGTGACACATTTATATATTTAAAAGGAAAGTAGAACATAGTGAATAGTTGTAATTATTATGACAATATAAAGTCTTGTAATATTACATCAACTTGATACCTTCCTTCCCAACCTATGACAACACTATTTCTTGTACCTTTAAGTCATTCATGTATAAGCCACCTTTCTTCCTAAATAGATTTGAAGCTTCTTGTAGGTAAAGAATGTGCCTTCAACTTGCTTTACCCAAACTAGCACAGTGTTTACACAGGCTAGATGCTCATAAAATCTTTATTAATCACAATGCCTAAAAGAACATTATTTCCCATATTTTATGCTAAAATATATTTTTTGTTTTTCTAGTAAAGCATCCACTAGGTACATTTTTATGACTTACATACATTGTTACATAAAGATATTCCATAGGAAAAAAAACTGTTTATGTTAAAGACAATTTATCAAATGCATCTCTACAACTCAAAAGCACATATAAGTCTCCGTAAGACTATATAATCTGAGTTGAAACCTTGACAGTTATTGTTATTTAGCGAAAACTTGAATACTCGTTCAGATTTAAACTATAGCCATTTGTGAAGCTTACAATAGGCAATATCTGAGATTTAAGGTGACTGAATACTTCCCGTTTCAGTACACTGACCTGAGCAGGGAAAAATGAAAGAAATTCAATTAGTTGGAAACCTGTTTCTTGAATATTCGCAGCTGCTTGATGAATCACATGATGTAAGGAGGACTTAGATTCCTCTAAGAGAGAATTAAGCCAGACTTCCACGTTGCCCTCCGCCATCACAGGTTTATTCAACTCAATTGTTTCTCCCTCTCGAGAGGAAATTGACAGAATTCGATCGTAGACCTGCGTTAGGAGCCAAGAAAATAGCTACAGTCGTATACAAATTGTTTAAGTGTTTTACCTTTCTTTCTTCCATTCCCCTCTTATAAAATGTTATGTTGGCTACAGAAAGTTAAACTGCAGATTATAAAATACTGCACAAGGCAAGATAGAAAATTACTCTGAAATAATAAAAAAAGTTAGCCATGAAGTCTACACATAAAAGGGAACACTCAGTCAATTCAAATAATGTATACTCTGAGGGGGAAAACATTTTCTAAAGGAAATATTTAATATAAATGTGATGATGAAAAAAATCTCTGCAGTTTCCCAAGTGACCTGGGACTCTCTAAAAGCCGGTTATTCCACACAAGGTTATCAAGCTGACAATAGCCTCAACCTAGTGAGTCTGAAGCCCAATGTGAGCCATAACATCTGGCACATGGTAGCTTCCTCATAAAGTAAATTGCATGCCAGGGTGAATGTTACTAAGGGTTTGTATGCAGCAGCAGAGGGAAACTGAACACAGTAACAAATGGGAAGGGTCGCTTTCCTCTGGGATTTTTGGTAGAGGGATGCGGTAGGTAGTATCCTTTCGCAGCCGTGCGAGTTGTCTCCCTCAAGTTCCATGACCTTTGAGGGAGGCCCCACACAGCTCCATAATTCCATAAACATGGAAATATAAAAAAAAAAATCTCAATAGAGCATACCATAACCTTCTGCAATCTGATTTAAAAAATCAAATCACTGGGGCAGGTCTGTTTATTCGAGGCATTATTTTAGGAGCAATTGGTTCCTCTACCCTGTTGGACGCCTAACGAGTTAATTTGGCCTGTAAAACCACAACAGCTGCATACGTGCATTCTTCATCATTCTTAAACTATCATTTTTTATTCTAATCTACACTTTGGATGGCAAGAAATTACCCAGTTCTGAAGGTAGATTGTACTCCCAAAGTTTGTTCTCCGTTACTGAGCTAAAGTTAACGGACATGAAAGTAACCCTTTGTAAACACAGGATGGGAGAACTACTTAATAAAGACAATTGAGATTCTAAGAGACAGTGCCGATTGGCCAGCAATTCGGATTAAAGGAACCTTGTCATGGAACTTGACAGTTTTAATGTTGTCAAACACGTTTAGCAAGTGGGCTTGGATAGTGTGGGAGTCCGAGGCCTGCCCCAGGATCTCCAGAAGGGCAGGATCCGACACGAAGAAGAACCGAGGAAAGCAGAGTCGTTTTTTCTCCAAGTATCTAAGAAGAGAAGAGAAATATAAACCTTATAAACACACAGAAACTGGTCATTCTAGGAATAAGTTAACCTGCACGGGGGAAAAAGGAGTGATTGTATGATAATCTGATTTTCCCACCTGACTTCTCAATGTTTGGGGGTTTTTTATTAAGAGATGTCACAAATAGCAATTCCATATTCTGATGGAGAAATGATTTCCAAAATTGGTGGCAGAATTCTTCATTTTTTAAAAGCATAATGTATATGTTTTGCTTAGTCTGGAAAATCTTGTACATCCTGTGTGAAGAGCAGGATAAAATATACCGAGGGAAGTTTTGATTTTGTTTTGTTTTGCTTCTAAAGTACAGTGCTGTGTCAGCTAACGGCTCCATATAATTCTTGGAGTTAAATCTTAAAAGGGAATCCAGTGAGTCTGTCATCAAAGGAGAAGCAAAACCCATGTGTGGGGAGCTCCGTGGGGGCAGTGGCCCTGTTCTCTGCCTCCAGGAGTTCCTGAAATCCAGAGAGCCCAAACAGTCATCTTCTTATATTCCCCTCATTTTCTTAAAGTCTTACTTTTATGATGGTAATTTTTAATTTTTCATGTTTTAGCTTTTTACTTCTTTAGTTTAAATTGCTAATTATTTAAAATATCCCAATCCTAATTTGCATAACTGTTGATTATTATTCTTAATAGCTGACTTACTAATTCCCATTGGTTACTTGTCATCAGTAACTGGTTTGATTTTGATGAAGAATCTGGTCATGTTTTCTATCCAGTTAGACCAGGATGGAAGGAAGCTATGAACCATGACTCCTACGATGGCATAAAAAGACCACTTATCATGACAGAGACGTTCCTGCTGAACCCCCACCCAAATTAGTATTATTAGTACTATATTTTTAGAGACAGGTTCTCACTCTGTTGCCCAGGCTGGAGAGCAAGGCCTGATCATAGCTGGCTGCAGCCTCCGACTCCTGGCTCCAGTGATCCAGCTCAGCCTCACAAATCACTGGGACTACAGCATGTGTCACCACACCCAGCTACCCATTCAATTATATCTGATCTCTGTAAGGCCTCTTCCATGCTGATCCTTGACAGCTCAGGAAGGCATTGCTTTCATGTAAATACGATTACCCACATGTTTACACATGTTGTCTCATAACCTCTTCTTGGTAATAGAATCAAAAGACAGGGAAATCTCAGTTTTTTTAAAAAACTTGTGAATATGTGAATAATTTTAGAGTAGACTTTCTCTACGGAGTTATAAAATAATGGCAAAACATCAAGTGATAGAATAGAATATGTCCATGGTAAAAGAAATAATAAGAAAGAGAGGGCAGTGAATGCACATGTGTGTGTGTCTGAGTGTGTGAGTGTGTCTGTGTGCATGTGTGTGTGTGTCTGCATGCATCGACGGTGGCTGGTAGAAGACAAGAAAGGAAGAGAAAAATAACAAACCCAGCTGTAGGAAGACGAGCAGCATGATTCCTTAGCAAGATTTTCAGGGGGGACTGAACCTGAAGGATGTCCTAGTGGCATCTGCCCCTCAACCCTTCCATCCTGAAGAGTCCTAGAATCATGGAAACTTCTATAACTTCTGTCTTCTTTCTCTAAAGCCTTATTTTGGTGGTAGACTCATGGGCTTTAGAGAATTAATTGCCTTAGAGAATTCAGATCTACATTCCAGAACCTTCATTGGTGCCTGAACCACAGTTGGTCATGCTAAATCATCATATAGCTAAAAACAATGGCACAGCATCAATCATGTGAAAAGTCCTTGTTTTTATCAAATGTCTTTCAACAGGTACTTGACTTGATCTATTTTATAAAGCAGATCAAATCATTAATACCTTTTAGTTGATTTTTTCAAAAAATTTGCACTGGAGGAATTACTTACAAGTGGTTATGTGTTAAAGTAGGCATTTAAAGGATGTTTTATTAATATTGACATTGGCAATAAGCATGGTGTTTAAGAACTCTGCCCCAAGCAATTCTCTAAAGGAAAGGTATCATGATGATACTTTATAGCATAGACCTTTGGAACACCCATCACCTAAATTAGAGAAAACATGCAAATACTTCCTAGGGTAAATCTTGGCCCCACCTCCAGCTCCTAATGAACCAGCTCCACAGGTAGTAGATTTGAGCATGGTCTTGTTTAGACTCTTCAACTTCCCCAAAAGGAGGCGAACCTCAATCTCTCCCCAGCTGACTGCCAAAGTCTATGAATTTGTCCTTAATCAGTAGTGTGGGCTGCCTATCCTCTGGATTCTTGTCAGAGTTTAAATCTATCATATTTTATGCTGCCTGATACCTTCCACCAACTTAGACATGAAAAATGATCTTCACGAAGGATGTGTTGATGTATACACAGTCATTGCATTTATGAGAAAGGATCATGTTTGCCCCACACTATAATAAGGAAGTTGGTGAAGATTCTACTTAGGGGTCCCTTTTAAGAGGATACACAATGGAAATTCCTCCAAAGTATCAATTCAAGGACAAAAAAAAAATAATGTTTTCTTGAACTAGTACCTTTTATCTTATGAATCCTGTATCAATGCTGTGCCTCCTCACATGTCCCTTTTCCCTTGGGCCCTAGGAAGGGCCTTTGTTCTCTGAGTCTGAGGTCTGTTTATAGGATTCTCTGCACCAATTTTACCATCTTAGTTTATTAGCCCTTCTTTGGATCTGACCATAACTCTCACATCACCTTACTTTTCAGTTGTCATCTCAAAACTTTTTTTGGTTAGCAATGACTAAATATTACTATTTATTACTTACAAATTATCATACAGGTATTTTTGCCATTTTCAGCTTAGTCACTTTTTTGTTCAAGTTTAATAAACTCCTCTATTTCCTTCACAGAGATCTTTCCAAAGCACCATATGAAGCTCAGCATTTTCTTTTCTTTTTTTTTTTTTATTAAAGCATAGCATTTTCACCATCACTTCTGTCTATTACTGCAGGCTGGCTTAGGTGACCCGGATTACTCCATGCAAAGAACAAGTCAGCTATTCCCAGGACACTATCACATGTCATGAGGATACTTTGTATAGAGGAAGGTTATCTGTCTCCCAGAGTTGACCAAGGAGCATCATTATACAAGTTAAAAGCTCAGAATAAGTGGGCTCACCTTAAGTCTCAATGTACACTTCTTATGGAAGACTACTGTTTAACATATTTCTACTTATATTATTTTGATAAACCAAGGGCAAAAAAAAAATTATGACTCTTGGAATCTACCAAGCCTACATATGCATAAGTGTATGTGTGTGTGTGTGTGTAGATTCATGTATATTAGACATTCATTTTTGCATAATACTGACTGCTTGTGAAGACCACACACTGTATGATATAATGAGTATAATAAAATATTTTGGTCCTACAGTGTTTTCTAAGAATCACAACAGAATAAAAAGCATATTAGCTTTAAAAGGCAAGAATGAATTTTTTAAGAGCTTATCCCAGTGCTGGAAGTAGCCTCAAGTCCTGAGTCCAACATCAGAACAAATCTAATAAGTATTTGGAAAGAATATAAGGCTACAGAATATCAGTTTTATCCATGCAACAACTTTATACATGAATTCTTTTGCTCTTTCTGAGCAAAAAAAAAGAGATTTGGTTCCTGCTTCTCAGCCTCTCCATTCCCTTTCATCTCTACGATACTGCAGCCTTCAGAGAGCCAGTGCACTTACCCAGTAAGGGATTTCTGGCATATTTCCAACTGGTCCAGCAGGTGTGGTAACAGCTGGCCCAGGGTCTCATCCCCAACACAGCACTGGACTACATTGGGCATTTCATGTGCCCGAGTCATGATCTTCACCCAGGATTTATCGATATTGGAAAAGCGCTTGGCCTCCTATGAGAACAAAGGAACAAAGAATAGCAGACTTGGACACATCAGCAATCAGATCAGAGTATCTCATGTTCTTCCAGGTGTGGCTAGAGTGCTGACCAGTCCAGATACCCAAGCTAATGCCCAATATCATACAAGTTCTATTTGAATTCTTTTTTTTTTTTTTGAGACAAGGTTTCACTCTGTCACCCTGAGTAGAATGCTGTGGCATTATCGTAGCTCACAGCAAGCTCAAACTCTTGGGCTCAAGTGATCCTCTTGCCTCAGCTTCCCAAGTAGCTATGCCCTCCACATCACCCAACTAGTTTTTTATTTTTAGTAGAGACAGAGTGTCACTCTTGCTCAGGCTTGTCTCAAACTCCTGAGCTCAAGCTCAAGCAATCTACCTGCCTCAACCTCCCAGAGTGCTAGGGTTACAGACATGAGCCACTGCACACATCTTCTTTTGTGTCATCCTCTTTATTAAGAATCTTTAGGCTCGGCGCCTGTGGCTCAATTGGCTAAGGCGCTAGCCACGTACACCCAAGGTGGCAGGTTCGAATCCCCAGCCCAGACCCGCCAAACAACAATGATGGCTGCAACCAAAAAATGGCCAGGCATTGTGGCAGGCGCCTGTGGTCCCAGCTACTTGGGAGGCGGAGGCAGGAGACTCGCTTGAGCCCAGGAGTTGGAGATTGCTATGAGCTGTGAGCACTCTACCCAGGGGGATAGCTTGAGGCTCTGTCTCAAAAAAAAAAAGAAAAGAAAATAAATGTAGACTTATCTAAGAACAAGGATTTTCTTATTTCTCTGCCTGGCACGTGTTAATGTTCAATAAATGTTTCTTGAGGGAACAAATTAAAATATTTGCAATTAGGTTTAGCCCCTGTGGTTCAAGTGACTAAGGCGCCAGCCACATTACAGGCTGGATTCTAACCCTGAGCTGGCTGGTTGGAATCCAGCCAGGGCCCCCCAAACAACAGTGATGGCTACAACCAAAAATAGCCAGGCGTTGTGGCCGCCGCCTATAGTCCTAGCTACTTGGGAGGCAGAGGCAAGAGACTTGCTTGAGCCCAGGAGTTGGAAGTTGCTGTGAGCTGTGATGCTACAGCACTCTACCCAGGGCAACAGCTTGAGGCTCTCTCACAAAAAAAAAAAAGAATTACTAGTGAACACTTTGTGCTGCAAGAAATACAGACATTTGGGGCAGCGCCGGCCCCATATACTGAGGGTGGCAGGTTTGAATCCGGCCCCACCCAAACTGCAACAAAAAATAGCCGGGTGCTTGTAGTTTCAGCTACTCCAGAGGTTAAGAGAATCACCTAAGTCCAGGAGTTGCAGGTTACTGTGAGCTGTGTGACACTACGGGACTCTACTGAGGGCCATAAAGTGAGACTTTGTCTCTACAAAAAAAAAAAAAAAGAAATACAGACATTTGTAGGAAATGCAGAAAGGAGAGTTTCTTACATTCCCCTGAAATATTTAGAGGGGTGGTAGTCAGGGTGTGGATGATAATCGGATGTTTGCAGCTTCCAGAATTAGGAACTTATTTGTTCACAAAGCTGCCTATGCATCCCTTGGTGTACACTGGGTAACTGAATGCTTAATGATATTTGGCAATGTGGTGAAGGAGATAAAGAAATTTCATGCCAAAATATGACTGGTATAAAGAATACTTTGAATTAAAGGCTGCTTTAGGCTGGGGTGTGGTGGCTCACACTTGTAATCTTAGCAGTCTGGGAGGCCAAGGAGGGTGGACTGCTTAAGCGTCAAAGACTTTGAGACCAGCCTGAGCAAGAGTGAGACTCCATCTCTAAAAGTAGGCAGCCTATAATCCCAGCTACTTGGGAGGCTGAAGCAAGAGGATCTCGTGAGCCCCAGAGTTTGAGGTTGCTGCGAGCTATAATGTGACAGATCTCGAGGGTGACAAAGTGAAGCTGTCTCAAAAATAAATAAATAAATAAACAAATAAAATTAAGGTGATTTGCGATCAGGAAGCATAGGAAGGGGCTTTCCCTCTATCTGTGTAAACTGGACTGACCTGATTAAAAGATCAAAAGGTACAACTGACTTCCTTTCCCCTCCCAGTTATCCAAACATGTTGTAGGAGAAAGGAGATCAAGAATGTTGTCAGAGCTGGCCCAAATCATTTAAAACACAATACTGTCTCTCAGGTTAATTTACAAGTCAATCTGTTTCCCCCGCCTATGCATCCTCCCTAGCAACCATTTGTTGCACCTATCCTCCACACTTTCCACCTTCCCTTCTAGAAAACAGGTATAAAAATATCTGAGTTTCTTTCCCTTTTTTTTTGTTTTTTGAAACATTGTTTCACTATGTTGCTGTTGGTAGCCTGCTATGGAGTCACAGCTCACAGCAATCTCAAACTGTTGGGCTTAAGCTATTCTCTAGCTTCAGCCTCCCAAGTAGCTGGGAGAACAGGCACCCACCACATCGCCCCGCTATTTTTTTGTTGCAGTTGTTTAGCAGGCCAGGCCAGGTTTGAACCCACCAACCTCAGTGCATTAGGTGCCAAGCCAAAATATCTGAGTTTCATTGAAATATTGGGTAATCACTCTCGTGATTCTTCCCATGTGCATCGTATCTGGAAATAAATATTTCTCTTATTCATCGGCCTTAATGGCGAGTTAATTTTCCACAACTTTCAGGAGAAAAAGGCCACATTTTCCCTCATTCCTGCAGTTTGCATAGCAAGCAGACTCTCACCCCCACTTTTCTCTTCTGAAAACCACAATGAAGAAAATTGGAACTGTGACCAGCTGTCAACGTGGTAAGACTTCTTACTTACAAGTCAGATTCAGTTTCCCTCTCTGTGTGGTCCTGTTGACCATAGGGTACAGATCACTGTCCTTTCCTAATTTAAGATTAATGAGAGAAAAGTTTTTGCATGACTAGTCTTATGAGCAACTCTGGTTTGTGAACTCTTTTCAACTCTTTATTGTGAACTAAAATAAAATCTTACGGTTTTCCCCCCAAAATCTGACTGGCTAAGAAGATCCCTAAAACTGAGTTGCTAGCTAGAAGAAAGGCAATCAGACGGAACTCATCAAGCCCCCTCCCCTTCTTAGAGATGGTCTTTGTGACTCACTAACAGGCCTAAGGCTATGCAAGCTCTACCTGCATAGCCTCAATATACATCACAAATCATTGGATCAGACCAGTACTTTGTCTCTAATTAACAGACCCTTTAACTTAAGCCTTCCTTTTCACTGACTCCTGGTCTTTTATGGAGCCTAACTCAGCCAATTGTCAACTAAAGAATCTTTAAACCCACTATAACCTGTAAGCTTCCAATTCCAGATGTCACACCTTTTAGGCCCAAGCCAATGTATATTTTCCAGGTATTGATTTGTGATTTTACCTGTAATTTTATCTGCCTCCCTAAAATGTATAAAACCAAACTGAAACCCCACCACCGTGAGTCCACATGCTCAAGGCTTTTTGTGTGTGATTCCAGGTCACAGTCTTCAAATTTGGCTCAGAATACACCTTTTAAAATTATTTTACAGATTATGGCTTCTTTTCCATCAACAGTATGTTTTGCTTGTACTTTGTGGTGTAGGAGTATCCATATTGATTCCTTTTCCTCTCAGAAATAGCTTTTGTGGCTCGGCACCTATGGCTCAAGTGGCTAAGGCGCCAGCCACATACACCTAAGGTGGTGGGTTCAAATCCAGCCCAGCCCACCAAACAACAATGACGGCTATAACCAAAAAATAGCTGGGCACTGTGGCGGGCGCCTGTGGTCCCAGCTACTTGGGAGGCTAAGGCAAGAGACTTGCTTGAGCCCAGGAGTTGGAGGTTGCTGTAAACTGTGACACCATACCACTCTACTGAGGTTGATAAAGTGAGATTCTGTCTCTAAAAAATAATTCAAAATTTAAAATGTCAGCTGTTTATCCTAATGTTCGATTCATTCATCTTCCCTCCTTTCTGCTCTTTCTTCTTAGAGGAGGAGGTCCTGGCCAATCAATGGCAGGTGCCACCTGCTGAAACTACCTTTAAGTAAGGCAAATGCTGAGCTGTAACCAACTCTGCTATTTCATTTTTTCTGTCCATGGATCACCTCAGCATTACAGACTCTCTGATTTCTTTTAGTTCAGCTGCCCAGTTTGTGAATTATTCTTTGCTCAATTAAATTCCATTAAATTTAATTTGTGTCAGAAGTGAGTTCCTAGATAGAGCTCTCAGAGGCCCCCAGAACAGGAGCCGAAGTGAGGTATCTGCTGGATCTATTGTCTTCTACTCTTTCACTACAGCTGAGGCTTGTGGGTAAGTTTTCTCTCAGATTGCAAAATACCACAGATTTGTGTTTTTAACTCTCAGAGTTCGTTTGAGCAATTTTTTTTAGTCCTGAGATCAGATTAGATCTGACCATTTATTAGTGGTAGGTCCAGTTAGAGGCCTCAAATATCTGGCTGGATCAGGCAGAAACTAACAGTAAATGGCAAGACTACCGTGGGTGCAAACTCCTGCCTTTAGGAACTTGCAGAGATTTGTGTTTTATCTTCTTCATCCTTTTTCCTGTGCTCTTGGGTAAGGAAAAAAAAAAATCATTGCCTAAGTAGAGATCTGAGAGCCAGAGCCAAGATTTAAGGTGAAAATAGAATCCTTAATTTCTGAAGAACTGAGGCCTCTACTTCCCTGAAAGTGGCAAACACTTCATAAATGACAAAATCTTTCCAAAGACAGTTTGTTGCTTACCTAGTAATTGGTTAAAATGATACAATTGGTAATCAGAAGGCTGACAGCCTGAAACAAGATTGACAGTCTGAATAAAATATATATATGTATATATTTTGAGACAGAGTCTGATTTTGTCGCCCCTAGTAGAGTCTGTAGCATCACAGCTCACAGCAACCTCCAACTCTTGGGCTTAGGCAATTCTCTTTTTTTGCGGTTTTTGGCCAGGGCTGAGTTTGAACCCACCACCTCGGGCATATGGGGCCAGCGCCCTACTCCTTGAGCCACAGGTGCTGCCCTAGGCGATTCTCTTGCCTCAGCCCCCCAAGTAGCTGGGACTACAGGTGCCCACCACAATGCTTGGCTATTTTTTTGTTGCAGTTTGGCTGGGGCCAGGTTCAAACCCGATACTCTTGGTATATGGGGCCAGTGCCCCTACTCACTGAGCTACAGGTGCCACCCTGAATAAAACTTAACATTTAAGTCCCAGCAAATAAAAAATCCTTGTAAGAGCTATTAGAACTGCTTCTTCCTGTATGTCTATGTGTCTATATATGTCATTTATATGTGATATTTTATTACCAAGTTATATGAAAAGAGCTCTAATTGATTGGCTTAAAGTAGTTAATGGTTAAATAAAATATTTCATCAAGAAGATAAATTGGGCGGCGCCTGTGGCTCAAAGGAGTAAGGCGCCTACCCCATATGCCAGAGGAGGTGGGTTCAAACCCAGCCCTGGTCAAAAACCACAAAAAAAAAATAAATAAATAAAAAATAAAACTTTAATCATTTTGATTCAGAGAAAATACACCTTTTAAGTGTACAGTTCAGAGGTGTGAATGTACTTCACACTGTGGGGCAACTGTCACTACCATTTATCTACACAACTCATTTTGTGAAACTGAAAGTGTCCTGAATAAATGTCCCAATTCCTATGCCTCCTCCCCTCACATCCACCTTTCTACTTCCTGTGTCAATGAATTTGACTCCTCTGGGCACCTCATATAAGTGCAATTAGACAATCTTTGCCTTTCAGACTGGCTTAGCACAGTGTCCCCAGAATTCATCCGTGTGGTAGTGTGCATCAGAATCTCCCACCATTCTGAGGTTGGATGACATTCCATTGTGTGTACAGACCACATTCGGTTTATCCTCTTATCATTGATGAACACTTGGGTTGTTTCCACCTTTCAGCTATTGTGAATAATGCTGCTATGAACATGGGTGGACTAATACCACTTTGAGACTGGGCTTTCACATGGAATCCTGTTTAAAATTTTGAGGAACCACCATACGGTGGTTCTGTGGTAAGAATTTCTCAGCTAATAAATGAAATGGGTGTGCCATCCTAAGGAGTATGAAGTGGGGTCTCATTGTGGTTTTGCTTAGCAGTACTCTGATGATGAGTGCTGTTAAGCATCTTTTCATGAGCTTGTTGGGCATTCAAATATCACCTTTGGAGAAATACCTCTT